>CM076575.1:492578775-492828864 GCA_034641835.2 Pinus albicaulis
ACTCCACACCTTCTACTTCCAACTCAAAGATGGAGAGAATGATGGAAGAAATGATGAAAGAGATGAGCATAATTAAGAGAGCACAAGAAAATAAAAACCAAACTGCTCCTCAAAATAGAAACCAAAACCAAAACCAGAATTTTAGAAGAAACCAACCTCCAAAAAGACCTAGGGAAGATGATCAGCAGATCACTCCTCCCTTTCATCAAAACTATGTAAGTGAGGTTGAGGAAACAGATGAAATAGGAGAGGAGGATGATATCAACATGCTGGGGATAGACAATGATGACTTTGAGATTCATTATGATAAAAAACAAGGTCTATACACACCTTATGATGACAAAAGAGATGATGGTGAAAATTATTATCAAGACATGAAAAATGTCATCATAGAATCTCAAAAAGAATATGACCTTAGAAGCAAAACCAGTCAACAGACCCCGAACAACAAAACCTCTGACAAATCTTCACAAAACAGCACTACAACCAAGCCTAGAGTTCTCAAAAAAAAGGATAAAACAGTGGCTGTAAATTCTGATAAAGGAAAAGAGAAAGGCACTCAAAACAACGAAAATCAGAGTGTGGACCTTAGTAGTACTAACACTTCAGCTAGTACTCCTGTGAAAACAATTTTTTCAAGTGTAAATAAAACAAATCAGCAAGCTGATATTGCTGATAAAGTGATAGCTAATAAGGCTGAGACCAGCACTTTGAAGAGTCAAATTCCTTTCAGCCTGGAGCAGGAAATTTCAAAAATCAAAATCTCTGTTCCCTTGATTGAGTTAGCTGCCCAACATGTATATAGAACCCAAATTTTGAAGGCTTTAAAAATAGAAGAAAATGAGGACACAGTCAATATTAATGATGACCAACCCGAGCTGATTTTTGGTCCTAAGATTGAAGGTAGATATCAAGAGGGACCTGTTCCTCCCTTTTATGTGAGTTTAAAAGTTCATGAAAATTTTTTGCACAATGCTATGCATGACTCTGGGGCCTCTCATAATTTAATGCCTAAAGCTGTGATGGAGAGCCTGGGTCTAGAAATCACCAGACCTTACAAAGACCTGTACTCCTTTGACTCCAGCAGAGTAAAATGTTTAGGATTAATCAAAGACCTCTGTGTTAACTTAGCCCAAATTCCAGCCAAGTGTTTAGTCATGGATATTGTTGTGGCTGATGTCCCCCCCAAATATGGAATGTTGTTATCAAGATCTTGGGGGGCTAAGTTACAAGGGACTATGCAAATGGACATGACCTATGCGACTATCCATGTTTTCAATCAGAATAGAAGACTTTACAGGGAGTCCCATATGAAATTCACAGTTACAAGTCCAGACAGACCACAAAACTCTCCCCTGTATTCTGTAACTACAGGCCTTGATTCTTTTATTATTTTTAATGATGAAACATCACTCATAGAAAATCACGTTAGTCAGGATTAATGGCCGATAGGGAGGAAGAGGACACAACGACCTGACTCGCCAAAACAAATACAGCTACTTGAAAACATTAGCAAACGAACACAGTTTAATTTCATAAGTCATGAGTCCATTGTTTTTAAAGCTATGATGAAGAAAACATCCCTCAACATATTGGAAAAACTTTAGGAATCAAAACAAACGCAACTACAGTCGACATTCAAGAAACACCCGAAAGCACATTAGTTGAAAAGGACATTCACCAAACGATGAAATTGAGAATAGTCCTCTATGGAGTATGTATTTTGCATGGATCATGTACTAGAACTAATGTCGGTGCGATGTAATACCGGATTACTAACATCGAAAGTAAACACATGTGAATGCATTTCATGTAAATTAAACTTTCGTTGTTCCAACAACGTGGCAAAGTATGAATCCTCGCTCTTAGGCTTACATTTGTCGAAAAATTTAGGAGCCAAGAAAATCAATGTGCATGATTAGGTTAATTATTAGGCAAGTCAATGGGGAATATAATGCAAATCATCCCAGGACTTGTGGCCCTACTCGAGAATGATGTCATGGATCTTTTGAAAACATTCGAGGAGTCCAAAGTAATTTTTGTCCCAAGGAAAAGAAACATTAGCGACCACAATTTAGCCTTTATGCGCTGTGGACATGCCTAACGCCATATGAAAACCGGAGACTAACACAACTCCGATAAAATTTAGATTATCATACTCGATAATAAAAAATATTGGCAGTGTTTGATGGAGATAAACAAATAGAAGACTTCATCAATTCGTAAATGAATTTGAACTCCATAGTTCGATTCGTACTATGATACGACGCTGAATGAAGAAAATTTTCTTGGTGAAGAAGAACCTTTCTCCGAGCTTTTCAATATTAATTTTCGTACCAGCAAACTTAGAAACAAAATAGAATTGAGTGCGTAATCTGAAACAGAGGAATTAGAAACTCTCGTATTCTAAAGATGAAAGCTTGCCAAGTGGTTCAACACCTTTAGAAGAGTTGTTTGATTTTAATGATGTGGCCCAAAAACCTGACTCGGAACTCGTAGAGACCGAAGTGGAGGAGTGAAATATAGGGCAGCAGGAGAAACCGAAAATGATCAAATTGTCCAAAACTTTGCCGCTCACATTAAACTCAAATACATAGAGCCAGTTCAAAGAATTTTTTCGATGTTTTTGCATGGAGCTATGAAGATCTTAAGTCCTATGACACTAAAATAATACGAAAGACAAAATCCCTCTTAAAGAAAACCAAAAACCATTCAAACAGAAAGCGTGCGAATAAACCCCGTACAACTCGCTTTTGGTTAAGAAGGAGATCATGAAAATGTATGATGCGGGTATTATTGTCCCTATTAGATATTCGAGTGGGTATCTAATCTCGGTGTCCGGTAGGGAAGAAGCTAGAGAAATCGGACTTTGTATAGATTTTAGAGATTTAAACAAAGCTTCATTGAAAGACAACTACCCTTTACCAAAAATGGATCATATTTACAAAGGGTGGTAGGGTCTAAAAGAATTTCTTTGCTTGATGGCTACTCAAGGTACAATCGTGTTTTAGTACACGCTCGATCAATTAAAGACAACATTTACCCATACACCACAGGGGCACCTTCATGTATGTGAAAATTCCTTTCGGCCTAATGAATGTTGGAGCAACCTTTCAAAGAGCCATGGAAATAGCATTCTCGAAAGAATTGGGCTTCTTCATCATTATCTATCTTGATGATGTAAACCGTGTTTTCAAAAAATAGATGAAGAACACTTAGAACACTTAAGAAAATTTTTCGAGAAATGCAGAAGGTTTGGGATATCTTTAAACCCTAAGAAGACACATATCTCGCTCTCGGGAAGGTAAAAATTTTTGGACACATTATTTCGAGAGGAGGGTATAAAGATAGATCCAAAGAGGATTGAGGCCATATTGCAAATCTCTCATCCTCGAAACATCAAGGAGTCTGCAATCTTTCGTTGGGAAGATTAACTTTTTGTGAAGGTTTATCCCTAACTTAGCCGAGCTCCTTAGGAATATCACAAAACATGTTGAAGAAAGAGCAAGGAGTAAAAATGGACCTTGGAAGCTAAAAGACACCCTTTGAGTTGGTGAAACAAGTTATATCCAAAACACCGGTGCTCGACAAGTCCCCGATTTTTCAAAGATTTTTATATCTTCTCATTTGCACTTTGAATACACCATCGTTGTTGTCCTTCTACGGAAAAAATCCACAAGGACAAGAGTGCCTATTGCATTCTTTAGCAAGGCATTGAGAGATGTCCCTTTCATGTATAACATTATGGAGAAACAAGCTTTCGCCTTGCTTTAAAGCTTTGAAAGACTTCAGAGTATACATCCTTCATTCACACATCATCGCCTTTGTCCCAAATTTAGTCATAGACATTCTAACACGGGACCCGATGAGGGTAAGAGAGGTAAGTGGATTGCTATTATTCTTGAATATGATTTAGAGATAAAACCCACTAAGCTCATCAAAGGCCAAGGTCTAGCCAATTAATGGGCCGAATCAAATTGTGAAGTTCTAGATATTATTATGATCAATGCTTTGGATAACCAAGAAGAATTTTCAACTCCCATTGTTGAAAATCATTTTATAATTTCTCCTTGGTATGTCGATATTGTTTATGTTGCTGCTTAATTTGAATACACCTCCGGTTTATCAAAAATGAAGGCAAGGTTCTTGAAGTGAAAGCGGTAGGGTATTGCATTATAGATATATGTCTTTATTGGAAAAATGCAAGTGGTATATTGCTTAAATGTTTTCTTGAGTTTGATGCAGAGAGAAGGTTGACGGGAATTCCATGAAGGAGAGTGGAGGTCATTTATATCTGAAGTCCACGACCAACAAAATTTTGAGAGTCTGGTTTCTATTGGCCCACTCTTTTTCATGATATACACAAGATGATCATTACTTGCCATAGATGCCAAATCTGTTTGAAGGCAAAGAGAAAATTATTACCCTTCCTTCGCATCCCATCACCGTTGAAGCTACCAGTCAAAGGGGGACTCTGACTTCATAGGAGAAATTCACCCCCCATCTTTTGCACAAGATAGATGGATTCTCACTACCACGGACTATTTCCACTCAAGTGGATAGAAGCCATTCCTTATAGGAAGGCCAATGATTCAAGCATTTAGTTCATAGGAGACTAACATTCTTTCCGTATTTGGCTATCCTACCAAGATCATCACGATAATGCAAAGACATTTGGATCAAAGAAAATGGTTGACTCGCCATAGATACCAGATAACATTGGTATTCCATGACCTATTACCCTCAAGGTAATGGACTTGCGGAATCTTCCAACAAAATCTTAGTGAACATAATTAAGAAACTGCTGGAGGACAATAAAAAGTCTTGGGCATACAAACTGGTCCATGACTTTTCGGGTGACAGTAGATTAACTTTGAAGAAATCCATTGGTATGTCACCTTTCCGGCCTGTGGTATGGTACGGATGCAATTTTTTCCAAATATCCTTTGTGTACCAGTTTCATGAAGTTGATCCAAGAGTTGAGGGCATCGAAGATAATGACATGACCGGAAAGAATAAATCGACCATTCATCTTCGACCAAACGCAGAGAGGAAGTGTATAACAAGGCATTGCAGAGACAAGAGAGCATCAAAAAGCTTTTTGATAGAAGAACAAAGGCCGACGAATTTCAAGATCTGCGGACAAAGTTTTAAAGTGGGACTCAAGGAGGAAGAAAAGGGCAAGCATGGAAAATTTGACAACCTCATGGCTTTGGCCCTTACTTTATTCATTCCAGTTGCGGTAATAATGCCTTTTTCTTACGAAGAACCTGGATGGGAACAAAATTGTTCTGGGCCCGTCAATGGCAAAAATGATTAAACATTACTTTCTGATCCATTTATCGTTTTGAAGCCTATCTTTCTTTTTCCATTATGAATATTCCATCCTCCATCGCATTCAAAGTTATGGAAAAAATCAAAAAATACAAAAACAAAGAGAAAAGAAAGAAAAGAGGGCAAGAAATGAAAACAAGAAAGGTATAGCCCCATGGTCCAAAAAAGAGAAATAAATTCGAAAAGTGTGCAAGCTCAAATGCCACTCCTCAAAAATAACTTCTAGTTAGTCAAACCGCTTAATCTTGACTAATTAGCTTTAAATTTTTCTATTTCGATAGGATAGTGAATTCGATTTTCCAAATTGTTCAATCTTGGCTTATCGGGAGATAGATTACGATAGAAATTGAAGGTTCAAAATAAACTCAAATCTGAACCAAAGCTTTCTGAAAAGGGATGACTCAAAACGTATTCTATTTCTGAGATCACAAAGAGAAAAATTGGTTCCCGATTTGCTCAAAAAGCTCGAACCGGAAGAAAAGCAAAAGACGTACTTAACAAAAGCAAAAATGAGTTGACGAAGAAAAGAGAAGGCCACAATGAGAGACTTTTCGAGGTCTTAAGCCCTCCATTTTGTTTTAATTTTCTACAAATAACAATCTATGTGCAGCTTGTTTTTATGCCATGATCACGATAAAGTCAAAAACAATGAATCTTGACTCGACTCGTTTTTTAAATTTCTATTATAGAATTTAGAGAATGAAAGTCACGAGATGGGACGCTTTAATCCCAAATGGACAGAGATTAGGTAGAGAAATATCCCGAGCTCAACTGGCTAATCCGAGTTCATAGGAGAAATAAGGGTAGAATTAGATTAGTTTTTTATGCTTTCTAAGAATAAAATGTTGTGAAAAGAGTTTTTCCAATCCAAGTGCACTCTAAATGAAGAAAAAAATGTTAGATCAAGAGGATTGGGTAGGTAGAAAGCTTGAATGATGAAAGATCCCATTGTTTTTATGACTGCTAATATGTTTTCAAAGCGATATCATCCAAAGCAAAGGAAGGGGAGCCCAATGGATCGGGCCCGAGGTACGCATCCCAAAGAGAGAAAAATGGATGAGAACCCGCATCCGCCTCCCGCAGAATCCAAGTTCTGAAGTTCTTGATGCCTTCAAGAAGACATCATCCCCAAGTGGAGCCACCGTTAGTCAGCATAATATTTGTTGCAGGTGGGTGTATTATGACTTTTGAGCCTTCAAGGAAAAAAATTTTCATCGCTGAAAATTGTTGGCTCTCAAGACTCTCATGACCCTCATGCCTTTGTCTCAAAATCTTCATTTACTATTTTCCACTTTACTCGGGAGAATTTCGTCAGTTCCACCGAAAAAGAGCCCTCAGAAACCATCATTTTCCTTTTCTCACTCAAAAACTAACCTTCATTTGCTCCTTCTATTAAAACTCCTTTGTTTTCATGAGTTTCTCTTCTTCCTTCATGAAAATCACTTTTACCATGTTAAAGATTCACTTTTTTGATTTTACCGAAACCCCCAAATCCATTGGATACATTGAAAAATTTCATGAAAAAACAAAGTTTTGTTACTAAGGACTTAAGCCCCTGGGCTAAGTCCTAACCACTTCCCCCCACATGGCTACACCTCAGAACCGTGTGCTAAGCTCCTCACGATGCTTATCGCATCACTCAATTTCAAAGTACGTGTCTTTGCATGAACGCAAAGGTTCCGATGCGATTGACTTTTCGGTTATTAACCCAAGCGCTAATCGCATCGGAAAGAAACAAACATGCAAGTCTTTTTGCCACACTCAAAAACCCGATTTCGATTAGACCATATCCGCCGACTCATATTTTTTATATATATCCATAAGCCCGCCTTCCATACTGAAAAAGCCATTGTAATATTTTGTTCCCGATCTATCCTTTAAAACCCAAAAACCCATCTATCCAAAATTTTGGTCTAAAAAACCAAAATCCGTGTTAAATATGTGAATGGGTAGATTAAAAAAGACCGATTGCGCGAAAATCGCATCGGAATTTTTCAAATGGGTTGATTGAAAGCCCACCGAAGCGTCCCGTACTCGATAAGCCCATATATACATAAGCCCCGGCATATCAACGTTGTATATAAAACAGCCCCACAACCGGCGCCCAATCGCATCGAACTTTTCTTTGGTGCGGTTTTTAATGTTTACCACCGCCGATCGCACAATCGCACCCGGCCTTTTCTCGATCGCGCAATCGCATCACCTTAATCCCAAATGCCGATTGCGATTTCCCGATGTTTTACCCGCGCGTCGATCCAATATGCGGATCGACGGCTCCGTAATAAATCGCATTGCAACTTTTGATCGTCGCATTTTCTTGTTCCTCTCGACTCCGCCCATCCCTCCAATTCATTTTCCACCGTTGATCCGACCCTCGGATCAATGGCACGGCACTTCATCATATTGCAAATTTACATCGGCGCCATCCTGAGTATTCTCCGATTGCGATTCTCCTATCTGGATCCGGATCGTCCACGTGTCCAGACCCGGACGCGTCCAAGATCTTCCCCGCTTTATTCATTTCCCCACTCTTTTTTATCCTCCTCTAAAATGAATATCCACCACTCGGATGTTGCCATCCAACGCTCACGCTCCTCCCATGCCCTATGAGCGCTTTTATCCAAATAATGCGAGGATTTCTTAACTATTTGATATTTTTTTCCCGTGACTTAAATGGTTTTTTCTATTTTTATTGAAGAAAGGCTAAGTGGCGGGAATGACGATTCCCTATGATTTTGATCCATAAAAAGAACCATTCGTAGGATTCAAACCCTCACGTTTCATCGATGACTTATGGGCATTGATGCCTTTGAGAACCTACGTGGCTGCGCATGATCGACAAGACACTATGATTTAAATCACATTTAAAAGAGTATCATTTTTTAAAAGTATTGAATACAACCGTAATGAAGATTAAAGACGGATTTGCGAGGATCACGGCTAAGAATGCTTATCAAAATCCTAATCCCCCCAGAAATTAGAACACGGAGCTAGTGGAAAAATCATAAGTGTTTGAAAAAAAGAAAGGCTTCCACCGCTTCAAATGAGGCGAATTGATTCCTCGCCTACCAAAAGAGCCACTGTCGCCTCAAAGCATTCAAATAGAGGCCGAATTTATTGAAGAAAATCGAATATTCGCCCAACAAAAATGCATGCAGAATTATGCAAGGAAACTAATGCGAAAATATATGCAGAGTTACTCCACACATTGCACGAGCCTTGAAGTCAAATAAAGCTCCCACCGAGCTTAATTCATAAATGTAAAACGAAAGAACACAGAATCACTTGTAAGCTTCTTCTGATTGAGCCCCCTCAAAAGGCCAAGAAGTCTTGAATCATTATTAGTATTGCCTTAAGAGATCTTTTGTTAGATCTCACCTCCTCATTCTTATATAAATACTTCGTAGAAGATGAGTGAGGGTTGGTTACTAATGTAATTGTTGAAGCATTGTATTGTAAACTTTACTGCAAGACTTCGATTGTAAATAGTGATTTCAACGGTTTCTTGGGGCTCGCTTGCAAACGTATAAGTTAGGTTATGAAAGAAGGATGAATTAACACATTGTAATCGAAGATTGTAATTGGTTTTGGAGCATCAATACAAGCCGATTTATGGGATCTCGGGCTCTATGTTGACGGTGATGTTATTCTCATCGTAACTTGTTATTTTATTTCTGCTTTTTCATTATGTTTCATTTTCTACCGTAAAGAACGAAATAACAGAGGTCGGGACCTACTATATACCGAGAACCTTTCTCCGCGTCGAAAAATATTTATTTAAATGTTTTCTCCCAATCGTGTTATTTGAATATGGTTTAACTCAGCTTTAAGCATAAGAATGATGGCGTTCCCTCATCTTATTGTCTTAGCGAATATTATTTTTGAATGTTACTTTCGTATATGTTGTGTGAAGATAAACCGAGGAAGATATGGTTAGCCCCGGTCCTGTGTCTTGTTTGCTTAACTATTTGATTGTTTCCCTTAGAATGTGTTAAAGGTCGGATAGTTTCAAAGTACTTACCAAATCTTAGGCCATTCCGTGTTATCTCTCGTGATTGTCTTGAAAGTAATCAAGTAAAGAAGAGCTAGGAGAGGATTTGTGGTGAGGCTCCGGCCCGCTAGTTTCTCGCTCCAAAGGTTGCCTCAAGTTTCCCTTAGTTTTTTATATGTTTTCTATTGGAATTTTATCAAAGGTCGGGTTATTTTTCAAAGCACTTACCGTGATCCCTAGTTTGCTTTCATGTTTTTCTTAAGTGCCCGGTCAAAGGTCGGCTAGTTTAAAAGTACTTACCGTATCCTCAAGTTTGCTCTTCGTTCTACATCTTTTTTTTCCACCTCTCGATGTATCACTCAATTCATAAATCAAAATTTGAAGAGATCCTTAGGCATAGATGACTTCCCCCATGGACCATTCTTGCCTCTTGCTATTCCAACGAAATCCTATTACACCCATAGCCCAAATGGATTGAAAACCTCGCCATCATCTTTCATCTTGGCTAAAACTTATTCGGTTGTTGCAACTTCTCACCTTGAACCTCTTTGCATTTGGGACTTTTCTACACTTTTCAAATGAATCATGTTCAACCATCCAAAAACAAACAAAACCTTTTGGCCTTCATAACTCAGCCTAATATCATTACTCTAAACTTCAAATACAAATCCATATTTTTACTTATCGAGAGTCCCTCTCCGGATTCGGGAGGGCTAGATCCCAGAATCCCAAAGTTGGTTGAAACGATGTTGCTTTCGTAATTGGACTTTGCCAATCTTGCTAATAATTATAGAGACCCACCAGTCATCGTCATCGAGACTTTATAATACATCACAATTTATTAAAATTTGTTAAAAATAAGAAGGTCACCGTGGCGTCTTCCGACCCACGCCATCTGTCCCAACGACAGAAAGGTCTACCTCCTTTGACTCCAGAGGAAGAATTGAACCTTGGTGAACCCGTGCCTTCTGTGGAAGAGCAATCTCCATTAACAAATCCTGATTTTCACATATCCCCATATCATACAAAATTTCCGGGAGGACCCTTTTTACGAAAGGCGTTGTACCTCAATACAATCCTCCACTCAACGATCAGTCGGCAACTGTGATAGTTCGCATTCCACCACACCAAGATATGTCTTCGATGACGCACAAACATCCATTTCACAACCAGCATCCACAGGGTCGGTACCAATGGCAACCATCCCAGGTTCGCCACCATCCTCCCAGCCAGTTTTCAATTATATGCCATTACTTGGTAACCCAAGTAGTCAACTTATTCCTAGTCCCAACCCTACGGTCATCACAACTGTGAGTAACTCCCCGAGTCCTTCGAGATATACTCCTGCCATGACCACGTTAGGACCTACGGTTTCCCCTGCCACGAGTGGGGCTACTTCGGTTCATTTTAGCAACCCTTTCGGTTGGAATCCTTTGCTGAGTTCAAACCCCTTGGTCTCCATACCAGGGGGCAGTGTCACCAGAAAGCAAATAACAGGGAACATTTTGCTACCCCTACAGTCATTAGGACAAATCGGACAACCTATTGTTAACAATATTCCATTAAGTGGTCTAAATCTCGGTGTAGGATCCATGCCGTTGCTTAATTATGCACATAGTAGCATGCCTCCTGCCAACTCTATTGTGTCCATATGGGCCAATCCACCCCAACATCCATCTGGACAAGGGGGTCACTTTTATCCCGGGGGTAACAAACCGTTCACCCCGCAATACAATATGCCCTATGGATAGCAACCATATATCCCTACCCCTCCACCCATAGGAAGTTTTTATCAAAGTCCGACTTATCCTACTGGTAACACATTGATGAGCGGACCCTATGGTCCAAATAGTCAGCCAATACTTCCTTGTCTAGATTCGAGGGAAAACCCACAATTTCCATTTTTAGTAGCTCTAGACATCCCCGACATCTATAAACTGACTAATGATCCCATCAATCACAACTTGCTCTGGCCTCCGGTCCTGCACAAGATTCTGTCTGACATCCCAAAGTTCGATGGGAAACAAGGGGATGACCTGGCTTCACACATCACCACCTTTCATCTATGGTCTGTATCTAATTCCATGGTGGATGATAGTATTCTGCTTCGATCGTTTCCCCGCACTCTCACTCGGCAATGCCGCCAAGTGGTATATTGAATTACCACGTGCCACCATCAACACTTTTGGTGCTTTAGCTACGAGTTTCTAACAATCTTCCAATTACCAATCAGATATGAAACTAGAAACAGAACTATTAACCTCGTCAGTGCCAAGTCACCGCCACCCACATCCCTCGATCACATTCATGAATGGAGGCATAGGAGGAGGCTAGTCAAAACGCCAATCCCGGATCATCTTCTATCTACTTGGTTTTTGTAAGTCTCTCTTACCCTACATCTCTAAAGACATTGGCCTATCCGGTGTGGTTACGGAAGATCAATGCATTCGTCGTGCCCAACATTTGGATTTGATCTACTCACAATCCGGCACGCTATATGATTTACTCCCCAATGCCCCTGGTAACCCAAATTCTCTCGCTACTCGTAAACCCGAGTCCACGCCGACGGTCTCGTTGGCACAATCTCCCAAGCGTAGCCACGAAACGATCTTGGGGGACAAACCTCCCTGCACCCATCTTTATGCCATCGCTCCCCTAACCAGAAACAGACTACTCTATCCTACCGAGGTAAATGTCGTGAAAACATCACAAAAACCTAGTGGAAAGAATAAGAAGAACAAGAAAAATACATCTTCTTTCGGAAGAGCTGATCGGACCATCAGAAATAATCCTAATCAGAAAAAAACGTCGCTAAAAATGACAAAGGGAAGGAGAAACCCATGAAATTTCCTTACAAGATCCGTCATGAGGACCACTTGACATACAAATGTCCTCGACTCAGGAATGCTGCGATTTTATCGCAAACAAGGATTCAGGAGAACACCGCCATTCTTCATAATCCTTTCCCTAATCAACGGCAACAACAACAACACATGGTTGAAAACCCGCCACAACCCCCGCAAAGGGGCAGTGGTGGTTCACATCCCTCACGGTGAAGGATCATCCGCCATTTATGGCATAGAAAGTGTTGAACTTCAGACACGAGCCAAAATTTATGGCAATCCTGTCATAGATACTTAGGAACCCAGTACTAGTTCGAATCCACCGCACCCAACGATTGCATGTCGAACGACCCTACTACCGACCTCGATGATTCATCCCCCCCAAAGGGACACTTTGACACATGACTCATATCACCCTCTCGCATGTGCAACCCAAAACTACAACATTATAGAAGATTTGTCATAGGCAATCAGTCGGCTATGTATTCTCTCGAAGTATTGCAAAACCCGTCTCGAAACACAAAAGAAAGCCTTGCTTTTGGCTCATTGGTGGAATATACCCCCGTGATTCCATGCTAGCTATCTTTGATATGGAAAAATATCGGACTCGCCTCTCACACCAACTCGCATTTCGTGTGTAGGTTGTGTCGAAAGGGAGACCAATCCATCATATGGTTATTGACGAAAGATGCTTCGACTACGTTGTGTCACATGCTTGATGGCTCGCTTTAGGTTCTCCTACTTTGTCACCACTGTCGAATTCCCTCAAAGATTTCGATGGCCATACGTTCCTCCCAAAAGGATACCTTGCTAGCTTTCCCATCACTCTAAGTGGGAAAACGATAACCATGGACGTTGAAGTCGTAGATCACCATCTCGACTATAATCTATTGCTTGGTCGTAGTTGGTCTTATGCCATGACCGCCATTGTTTCTTTCGGTCTTCCGACTCATCCTATTTCCATTGGATGGGAAAATAGTCACAATGGATCTAGTTATCCTTCGCACCCCTTGATTATACCACGTTACCAAGTATGCATTGTACCCCTAATAGGAGGCTTTCCCCGACTCTTACGTCGTTGTTGGTACTCAGTCTTCAAAGGCATCTTCCCTAATGGGTTGCTTTCCTCTCCCGACTCGCTCGAGGTTCCAAATATAGTTGCAATGATATCCACCACTTTGGATGGCTCTATCGACCCATGGATCCTCCCTAACACCTTCGGACATTGATTGCTATGATGATCGGATGCCGCTCTCACTAGTTGAGTTGGCTTATCAAGCCATCCAAATTGCAACTGAACCCTCCATGGCTATGATTTTAACCAATGGTACGAACTCCCCACCCATCACAATTCCTTCTAAAGATTTCCTCGATGAAATCCTACCTATGGACGAAGCTATTCGAGAGATCATGTCTCTAGAAGAATGACCTTGGGGATAATTCCACCATCGTGCTTCGATGTTTGATTCGAACACAATAACTACTCAAATCCCATCCTCTGACCCACCTGAGATGGTCCTCTCCATTTACACCACTGTTCAAACCATCGATTCAGAAGGGAACATGGGCAATATTTCTAAGACAATGCTCATAGATATCTCGGTCAAAACAGGTATCATGGAAAATATTCAAATTGGAGTAGATTGAAATCCTGAGGAAATTGCACACTTCACATCCCTTTTTAAGGAATTCTGCGACTTTTTTGCTTGGTATTACGAGAAAATTCCCAACATAGACCCTTCTATTAACGAAAAAGATATCAAGAAATTCCGAGCATTCTTTTTATGGTATTTTTCTTGCTTGTTAATCTGAAAAAACCTCGAGTTCTCTTCTTCAGACTCGTTAAACTTAAACGAAGTCAATTTCGAGCATTCTTTTTATGGTCTTTTTATTGCTCGTTAATCCGAAAAACCTGGAGTTTTCTTCTTGAGACTTGTTAAAACTAACATGAAGAAGCACAGAGCTTTATTTTTAGGGACTTTTTCTAACTCATCAAACTGAAAAAACCCCGAGTTTCCTTTGTCGGGCTCATTAAACTACCACAATAGAGAATCAAGAGCCATTATTTTCCTCTTTTTCAAAGCTCTTTAAATAGAAAAAGTGACTAAGTTTTTCTCCGTGTGACTCAATAAAATTTCACAGAGAGCACCGAGTTTTTTCTCTACGTGACTCGTTAAAATTTCACGAAGAGCACCGAGTTTTCTCCGTTGGACTCATTAAAATTTCACAAAGAATATTGAGTTTAATTCATCTCCTCGTACTCATAACAAAATGAGGTAGATGTCCCATCAAACATAGATTTCTCACTTTTTACGGCCCCCGATGGACTAACTCATGGAAAATGAACTGTTTCGGGCTTACTATTCTCCCTTTGACGTGCCCGATTATCAAGACATGACAAAGGCACCCCCCAGGAGTTGTCTTTTACGACATTTTTCAGACTCTCTAAATATGAAAAATTCACCGAGTTTAGTCGTCTGGACTTGTTAAACCTAATTAGATGGGGAAAAATTTGGACAAAATGGATACTACCTCTGCTAGGTTTAAGAAAGGTCGATTTGGCAGCAAAAATCTTGAACATGGCACTTTCTTGAAAAACTCTTTCGCATTAGCTTCGAACCCTATCATCTATGAGTTTAGCCTTCATCTCCCGGTGTTCCCTACACCGCAAAATCCTAAAATACTCTTTGGTGTTCATTAAGCCTCACTTTTCGCCTAGTACCCCTGTCTAGAGTGCCTTCTATTGTTCAAGCATATCTCATTATCTATTTGCTCCTCATATCAACCAAACCGATCATTATGCCGGAAAATTATTTGTCATCGAGCTATCCCCATTTACTCTTCATTATTTCCATCAAGAACAAAATCATCTTTTTCCCGTTTCGTGTTGATTGATGTAGGATGCCTTAGTGATCCTACTCTTTCAGACGATCTCTTCCTATCGACTTCAACATCTTATCTAGGAAGTTGATCCAGAAACTCATCAGTACCCAGATACTTGCAAACATTAGTAGCAGGTGATCTTGTGTTTGATTGGGGGTCTTCATCATTGGTTCCCGATCGAATTATTCTACGAGTGCTCAATTTCAAATCCTTTTATTCACAATCGTTACATTGTACTATGCATATTAGGGACCATCATCATTATCGGTGGCCACCTTCGCATCTGTTAACAATTTTCACTTTCGACTGGTAATCAGACAATTTCTCACATGTTCGATGACATCTCCTTCATTCACATGTTGAGAAATATGTAGTTTAAGTGAAGCAATGACCAAGACCTTGAGGCGAAGGCTACACCATCCCAGCTGTGTTTTCCTTCCCCAAGTTGCGATATTGTTTATGGAGACAACTTTTCAGTATTGATCCTGTTCTGACAGATACTTCCACGTTACGCTTATCAGTGGACACACTGTTCATATCTCTATTTTAGAGAAATCATGTTGATTAGCTACTGAGCATGGGAATGCCCAACTCAAGACAGATACTATATTTTCTGACATATGTTGTTGTTTCAGGTTTTCCTCAGTCATCCAATCTCTTTAGTTCTACTACACATATTATGAAGTATTTTGGCCATCGTCTTCATCTCTGACCTCACACTTTAGGGGGCATCTGTTACAGGTCAAATGACCTCCTCATCAGCTTAGAGGAAAAGATAAATATGGAAGGAATAAAGAGACCTTAACTAAACCTACTTTTTCCACGGTAACACGCCCCTATAACAGCCAAAGTGCATTATAATGCTCCCGATCCATGAAAAGGTCACGTTAGTGGCTAGGTAAATGCTCTATTTAGCCTAGAGGGCAGCGTTACTCGTGTTTTGAGCTTGAAACGGGAAAAACCTGTGGAGAATGATTAGAAACTCCAGCTTTTTCTCATAAAGAGTCAGTGCAAAATGGAAACTCTAAGGCACTAACCTCTTTATTAGGTCTTGCCAAAAACAACTAGACTCTCAAGAAAGGAAAAAAGCATGGAAAGTTGAGGAAACATCTTGGTTTTTTACTATTTAGAACCGGTGGAAGCGAAAGTGCAAGGTTTTCCCCTCTCCATCTCCTATAAAATGGAGTTGAAGGGCCTTGGTTCAAGGTCGAAGGATTGTCAAAGTTTTTGAATACTTGTGAAGTAGAGATCATTGTTGTAGTGTGAAGGTAAAAGGTCAAAGAGGTTCATTGAGAACTTGTGGATCAAGACATCACTACTTTGAGAGATAGAGAGATTGGAAGGCTGAGGAGGGCTTGGTACAACCGACGGTTGTAATCATCCTTTTTATAAATCAATAGAACTGTATTTGTTTTTTCCATTCTATGCGTTGATATTGTCATTATTATTTAATCACTTATATAGCATGACATGAATGGCTTAGATGTGCATAGTTTAAATTTTTATTATATATTTACTTAATTGATAGGAAATGTATGTTATGGTAGAGATTACACGGGTGCTTTGACTGATTGCAGGGTCGAGATTTGGAGCTGGTGAAGAAGGATCCCTGCTTCGTTGTTCAACATTTTCCAAAAGACTTCAAGATCATTAAAGAGGTAATCTTCCATCGTATTCCATCAAGTTGTTTTAAGTTAATATGAATATGTATGTGCCATCTTTGTGAACTATACAACTAATCTTACTGTCTGCCTCGAGCACCGGAAAGCCCTGAGAGGGATATTCGATAACCAACAACCCAAGAATTTTACCATATAGCAGAATTGGTGACTCCGCTGGGGATTTCCCCATAGTTTCCAGACTATTTATTTCCTCCTTTCTTCTTTCCTCTGTTCACAGACCCTTCCGACCAGTATTTATGCCCAGTAGACATTTCAAAAGCTTGTAGAGTTCAATCCTGTTTCGGTTTGACCATATGAAGAAATTTACCCTGGATAACGCTACCTATGTCAGTTTTCTAGTGCGTTATAATGTTGGCTCTGCTTAAATACAGTGCGTTAGTCTCTGGATTAACGCTGTCTTTACTCAGAGATAGTGCTTTACTCAGCCAAAATTTTCTATTCACCGCTGTGATTGTGTTTTGGTTGCAGAGTTTTTTGGCCATCAATATCTCTCCTTGACTGAATCCCTGTGCTTGTCTACTAAGCTGGCATTTCTATTTGTTTGCTCTTGTTTGAAAATTTAGTGTCAAAAACATTTAATTTTTAGAGAAGAATTTATTTAGTTTTTCTGCATCTAACTGAGTTAATTCTGAAAATTTCAGTTCATAGACTGTTAAGAAGAGGTAGATAGAAGTCTGAATCTTTAAAGTTGAACTGTGCTATTTGAATGTTAGTGCATGGATGTTGAAAAGAAACCTCTCCTTGTAGAAATACTCTTCATCGAATTGAATATTTAGAGCATATTTTTGCATGGTTTCTTGAGTTAGAGTCTCATTACATTTCATACGTCCAGTCCCCCTCCGCAAGACTAATAATCAAGTACACTAAGAATCAAGAGATAATAAAATCAATCACATTACTCTTTTTGAGCTCACACCAACAGTAGTTCAGGCTAGGATCTTGGGTCAGGAAAAGTGAGAAAATCACCCAAGATCTCAAAACTTGAAACTAGAGTCATTAACGAGCGAAATCCTACTGCACTCATATTATCGGGACTGTTCCTTTACCTTAGCTCAGCGTGAGACAACACTTGGGTGCACAAAAAGGTATCCCGCCTTCGAATGCATCCGGTGGGTGTGTTGTATATTGGGGTTCCCTTCGGGGATGTTGAAACTAGATCAGGGATCTAGGTATTCTACCCATATAGCATGTTGTCCTTGACCGTGGACCCCCTTGATGATGTCTGTGATTTGAGGTATCTTTAGTGGCCATACTTTTTAGGGACTTACACAAGGTGACTGGGACGAGCTGTCCTGGTACCTGAAACAGATGGACCCACTCCATCTTCGGTCTTTAGGAGGGTACTCGTCTTCACGAGAGTGCTTACACCTATCGTCTGAGGTTCGGGTGAAGCTCTAGAGTGACCATAACTGTACTTTCGACCAACCCTCTCTATATACTATTGTGATACTGGATTTCATCACCAGAAAACGGTAGTACTCAGACAGGGCACCCTATTCTGGCTGCTTGTTGATTGATTTTAGAGAGTCCTTTTTTCTTTTTTTGGTGTGTGGTTACTGTCATTGAGACTTTATAATACATCACAATTTATTAAAATTTGTTAAAACTAAACAGGTCACCGTGGCGTCATCCGACCCACGCCATCTGTCTCGACAACAGCAAAGTCTACCTCCTCTGACTCTTGAGGAAGAACTGAACCTTGGTGAACCCGTGCCTTCTGCGGAAGAGCAGTCTCCATTGACAAACCCTGATTTTCACATAGCCTCATATCATACAGAATTTCCGGAGGACCCTTTCACGGAAGGGGTTGTACCTCATTACAATCCTCCACTCACTAATCCATTGGGGCTTGTGATAGTTCAGATTCCACCATGCCAAGACATGTCTTCGGCTGCACAAACATCCATTTCACAACCGGCATCCACAGGGTCGATGCCAATGGCAACCATCCTAGGTTCGCCAGCATCCTCCTCGCCGATTGTCAGTTCTATGCCATCACTTGGTAACCCCAGTAGTCAACATTTATCTAATCCCAACCCTACGGTCATCACAATTTTCAGTAGCTCGCTGAGTCCTTTGGGATCTACTCCTACCGTGACCACGTTGGGACCCATGGTTGCTCCTTCCATGAGTGTGACTACTTCGGTTCCTTTTAGCAACCCTTTCGGTTGGAACCCTTTGCTAAGTTCAAACCCCTTGGCCACAATACCAGGGGGCAGTGTCACTAGCACACAGGTAGCAGGGAACATTTCACTTCCCCTGCAATCCTTAGGACAAACATGACAACCTATTGTTAATACTATTCCCTTAAGTGGTTCAAATATAGGTGTAGGGTCTATGTCATTGCTGAACTATGCAAGTAGTAGCATGCCTCCGGGAAAATTTATTGCATCCATATGGACTAACCCACCCCAACCTCCATCTGGAATGGGAGGGCACTTTTATACTGGGGGCAACCAACCGTTTGCTCGCAATACAATATGCCCTATGGACAACAACCATATGTCCCTACCCCTCCACCTATAGGAAATTTTTATCAAAGTCCTACTTATCCTCCTAGTAACACATTGATGGGTGGATCCTATGGTCTAAATAGTCAGCCCATACTTCCTTAGTTAGATTCGGGGGCAAATCCACAATTGCCATTTTTGGCAGCTCTAGATATCCCCGACATCTATAAACTGACTAATGATCCCATCAATCACAACCCGATCTGGCCTCCAGTACCGCACAAGATTCCTTATCACATCCCAAAGTTCGATGGGAAACAAGGGGACGACCCAGCCGCACACATCAATACCTTTCATCTATGGTCTATATCTAATTCCATGGTGGATGATAGTGTCCGGCTTCAACTGTTTCCCCGCACCCTTACAGGCAATGCCACCAAATGGTATATTGAATTGCCACGCACCGCCATCAACACTTTTGGAACTTTAGTGATGGAGTTTCTAAAGAAATTCCAATTACCAATCAGATTTGAAACTGGAACAGAACTGTTAACCTTGCTACGCCAAGACACCGCCACCCACATCTCCGATCACATCCATGAATGGAGATGTAGGAGGAGACTAGTCAAAGTGGCAATCTCGGATCATCTCTTAGCTAATTGGTTTTGTAAGTCTCTCTTACCCCACATCTCTAAGGATATTGGCCTTTCTAGTGCGGTTACAGAAGATCAATGCATTCATCGTGCCCAACATTTAGATTTAATCTATTCACAATCTAGCACGCTATATGATTTTCTCCCCAATGCCCCCGGTAACCCAAATCCTCCAGCTACTCAGAAAACTGG
Organism: Pinus albicaulis; assembly: GCA_034641835.2. Taxonomy (NCBI): domain Eukaryota; kingdom Viridiplantae; phylum Streptophyta; class Pinopsida; order Pinales; family Pinaceae; genus Pinus; species Pinus albicaulis. Next base: position 492,598,804 of record CM076575.1, read on the forward strand.
AGCTCATGCCGACGGTCTCGTTGACACAATCTCTAGTGTAGTCACAAAACAGTCTCGGGGGCAAACCTCCCAGCCGTCCTACCGCCCCTCACCAAACGACTACTCTTCCTATCGCTGAGGTAAATTCTGTGAAAACTTCACAAAAACCTTGTGGGAAAAATAAGAAGAACAAGAAAAAGACATCTTCTTCGGAAGAGTAGTCAGACAATCAGAATAACCCTAATCAGGAAAACGCTGCCAAAAATGACAAAGGGAAGGATAAACCCATGAAATTTCCTTGCAAGATCTGTGCGGAGGACCACTTGACATACAAATGTCCTCGGTTGTAGGAATGCACCGATTTTATCGCAAACAAGGATTCTGGGTGAACACCTATCGTTCTTCATAATCCTTTCCCTAATCAATAGCAGCAACATAAACATATGGTTTACAACCCGCCACAACCCCAGCAACGGGGCAATGGTGGTTCGCATCCTTCTGGTGAAGGACCATCCGCCATTTATGGCATTGAAAGTGTTGAACTTCAAACACGAGCCAAGATTTAAGGAAATACTACCATAGATGCTCAAGAACCTGGTACTAGCTCAAATCCACCTCCGCCCAACGATTTGCATATCGAACGGCCTACTTATGACCCCGTGATTCGTCCTCCCAAAGGGACACTTCAACGCACGACTCATAACACCTCTGCACATGCAGCCCAAAACTACAACATTGCAAAAGATTTGGCGCAGGCACTGTCAGCTATGTCTGCTCTCGAAGTATTGCAAACTTGTCTAGCACAAAGGAAAGCCTTGCTTTCGGTCATTGGTGAAATAGACCCCCAGGATTCCATGCTAGCTATCTTTGATATGGAAAAATCTAAACCTCGCCTCTCACACCAACTCGCATTCCAAGTGCAAGTTGTGTCAAAAGGGAGACCAATCCATCGCACTGTCATAGACGAAGGTGCTTCGACTTGCGTTATGTCACAAGCTTACTGGCTCGCTTTAGGTTCTCCTACCTTAACACCGCCGTCGAATTGCCTCAAAGCTTTTGATGGCCACACGTTCCTCCCAAAAGGATACCTTTCTAGCTTTCCCCTCACTCTAAGTGGGAAAACGATAACCGTGGACGTTGAAGTCATAGATCGCCATCTTGACTATAATCTATTGCTCGGTCGCAGTTGGTCTTATGCCATGACCTCCATTTTTTCTTCGGTCTTCTGACTCGTCCTATTTCCATTGGATGGGAAAATAGTCACAGTGGATCAGTTATCCTTCTGCACCCCTAATTATTCCACGTTAACAAGTAGCACTGCACCCCTAATAGGAGGCTGTCCTGACTCTTACGTCAGTATTGGTACCGGCCTTCTGAAGGCATCTTCCCTACAGGGTTATTTTCCTCTCCCGCCGCCAGAGATCCCAAATACGGTTGCAATGATATCCACCACTTTCGATGGCTCTATCGACCCATGGATCCTCCCGACACCTTCAGACATTGATTCCTACGGAGATCAGATGCCGCTCTCACTAGCCGAGTTGGCCTACCAAGCCATCCAAATTACATCTGAACCCTCCACTGCTATGGTTTCGACCAAAGGTACAAACCTCCCACCCATCACAGTTCTCTCTAAGGATCTCCTCAATGAAGTCTTGCCTACATGTGAAGCTATTCGAGAGATCATGTCTATAAAAGAATGACCTTGGGGAGAGTTTCACCATCGCGCTTCAATGATCAACTCGGATGTGATAAAAACTGAAATCTCATATTTTGACCCACCTGAGATGGTTCCCTCTGCTTACACGACTGTTCAAACTATCGATTCAGAAGGGAACATGGGTAATATTTCTAAGACAATTCTCATTGATATCTTGGTCAAAACAGGTATCGTGGAAAATATTCAGATTGGAGCTGATTGTAATCCTGAGGAAATTGCAGGCTTCACATCCATTTTCAAGAAATTCTGTGATGTGTTTGCTTGGTCTTATAAGAAAATTCCCGACATAGATCCTTCTATTGACGAGAAAGAGATCAAGAAATTTCGAGCATTCTTTTTATCGTATTTTTCTTGCTCAATAATCTGAAAAACCTCGAGTCCTCTTCTTTGGGCTCGTTAAAATTACACGAAGAAGCTTCGAGCATTATTTTTATGGTATTTTTCTTGCTCGTTAATATGAAAAACCTCGAGTTTCCTTATTCGGACTTGTTAAACTTATACGAAGTTGATGTCGAGCGTTCTTTTCATGGTCTTTTTCTTGCTCGTTAATCCAAAAAATCTGGAGTTCTCTTCTTTAGACTCGTTAAAACTGATATGAAGAAGCACTGAGCTTTCTTTTTAGGGACCAGTTTCTCACTCCTAAAACTGAAAAAACCCCGAGTTGACTTTGTTGGGCTTGCTAAACTACCACGACAGAGAGTAAGGAGCCATTCTTTTCCTTTTTTTCAAAGCTCTTTAAACCAAAAAAGTAACCGAGTTTTCTCCGCGTGACTCGTTAAAATTTCATGGAGGTAATCAAGTTTTCTCCACGTGACTTGTTAAAATTCCACGGAGGGCGCCAAGTTTTTCTTTGTTGGACTCGTTAAAATTTCACAAAGAGTACTGAGTTTACTCCGTCTCCTCGTACTCATAACAAAATGAGGTAGACGCCCATCGAACATAGATTTCTCACTTTTCCAGCTTCGATGGACTAACTCATGGAAAATGAACTGTTTATGGCTTACTATTCTCCCTTTGTCGTGCCCGGTTATCAAGACATGAAAAGGGTACCCCAATGGAGTTGTCTTTTACGACATTTTTCAGACTCTCTAAACATGAAAAATTCATCGAGTTTACTCGTTTGGACTCGTTAAACCTAATCAGACGGGGCATGGAGTTGTCTTTTATGATATTTTTTAGACTCTCTAAATATGAAAAATTCACAGAGTTTACTCGTCTGGACTCGTTAAACTTAATCAGACGGGGAAAAATTTGGACAAAATGGATACTACCTCTGTTACATTTCAGAAAGGTGGATTTGGCAGCAAAAATCTTGAACATGGCACTTCCCAGAAAAATCTTTTGCAGTTAGCCAAACCTTACCATCTATGAGTATTAGCCTTCATCTCCCAGTGTCCCTACACTGGTAAAATCCTAAAAAACTCTTTGGTGTTCATTAAGCCTCAGCTGCCTAGTACCCTGTTATAGTGCCTTCTATTGTTCAAGCAGATCTCGCTATCTACTGCTCATGTTATCAACCAAACCGTTCATTATGCCAAAAATTATTTGTCGTCAGACATCCCCATTTCCTCTTCATTATCTCAATCATAAAAAAAATCATTTGGTTTCCGTTTCATGTTGACTAATGTAGGATGCCTCAATGCCTACCTTTCAACATATCTCCTCCTATCGACTTCAACATCGTATCTAGGAAGATGATCCAGAAACCCATCAGTACCCAGATACTTGCAAACATCAGTGGCAGGTAGTCTTGTGTTTGATTAGGAGTCTTCATCATTGGCTCCTGGTCGAATGATTCTATGAGTGTTCAAATTCAACTCAATTTATTCACACTCACTAGATTGTACTGTGCATCTTAGGGACCATCATCATTATCGGTGGCCACCTTCGTGTCTGTTAACAATTTTCATTATCAACTGGTAATCAGATGATTTCTCACATGTTCGATGACAGCTCCTTCATTCACATGTTAAGAAATATGTAGTTTAAGTGAATCGGCTGTCAAGACCTTGGGGCAAAGGTTACATCATTAAAGTTGTGTTCCCTCCCCCAAGTTGCTATATTGTTTATGGAGACAACTTCTTTAGCTTGATCCTGTTATGACAGACACTTCCACATTGTGCTTATCGGTGGACAGATTCTTCATATCTCTATTCTAGAGAAATCATGTTGTTTAAGCTACTGAGCATGGGAATGCCTGACTCAAGGAAGATACTATATTTTCTGACATATGTTGTTGTTTCAGGTTTTCCTCAGTCTTTCAATCTCTTTATCTCTACTACACACATTGTAAAGTATTTCGGCCATCGTCTTTGTCTCTGACCTCACACTTTAGGGGGCATCTGTTACAGATCAAAATACCTCCTCATCTGCTCAGAGGAGAAGATAAATATGGAAGGAATACAAAGACCTAAATTAAACCTATTTCTGCCAAGGTAACGCCTCACTATAACAACACAAGAGCATTATAACGCAGCTGATTAGTGAATAGGCCACGTTAGTGGCTAGGGAAACGCTTTGTTTACACTAGAGGGTAGTGTTACCCGTGTTTTAAGTTTGAAATGGGAAAAACCCGCGGAGAATGATTTGAATCTCCAACTTTTTCTCACAAGAGAGAAAGTACAAAAAGGAAATTGCAAAGCACTAATCTCTTATTGGGCCTTGCCATAAACAAATGAACTCTCAAAGAAGGAAAAAGCATGGAGGTTGGGGAAACATCTTGGTTTTTTCTATTCAAAACTGGTGGAAAGAGAAGGGCAATGATTGCTCTCTCCATCTCCTATAAAATGGAGTTGAAGGCTCTTGGTTCAAGGTCGAAGGATTGTCAAAGTTTTTGAATACTTGTGAAGTAGAGATCATTGTTGTAGTGTGAAGGTCAAAGGTCAAAGAGGTTCATTGAGAACTTTTTGATCAAGACATCACCACTTTGAGAGATAGAGAGATTGGAAGGCTGAGGAGGGCTTGGTGCAACCGACGGTTGTAATCCTCCTTTTTATAAATCAATAGAACTATATCTTTTTTGTCCATTCTATGCATTGATATTGTCATTATTATTTAATCACTTATATAGCATGAGATGAATGGCTTAGATGTGCACAACTTAAATGTTTATTATATATTGGCTTAATTGATAAGAAATGTATGTTATGTTAGAAATTACACGGGTGCTTTAATTGATTGCAGGACCTAGATTTGGAGCTGGTGAAGGAGAACCGCTGCTTCGCTGCCTAGTGCTCTCCAAAGGACTCCAAGATCATTAAAGAGGTAATCTTCTATCTTTTTCTATCAAGTGGTTTTAAGTTAATATGAACATGCATATGCCATCTTTGTGAACTATACAGCTAATCTTATTGTCTGCCTCGGGCACCGAAAAGCGCTGAGAGGGATATTCGATAACCAACAACCCAAGAATTTTACCCTACGGCATGGAGGCTTTGCACCATATTTATGCACAAAGGAGGGCATCAAGAGAGAGTGGACATCTCCATATAGTCCACAATAGAATGGTGTAGTAGAGTGGAAGAAAAATACTATTATAGGGGCAAGGAAATCCATGTTATATGACCTAGAACTATTTATATTCTTATGGACAGAGGAATATAACACAACTATATACATACAAAATAGAACTCCTCACAGATAATTGGGGAAGAAAACATCTAAAGGAGTTTTCACATGGAAGAAAAAAGAAGTAGGACACCTTCAGATATTTGGAATTCTAGTATATTTCCACGTGCTAGATAAGAAGAGAAGTAAACTTGATCAGACTGCAGAAAATGGGTATCTCCTAGGATATAACAAGACCTCAAAAGCATACAAAATCTACATTCCTAGCAGCATGAACATTGTAGTGATGTGAGATGTTACATTCATGGAAGATAAAGGCTTCCAGAAACCTTGTGAGATGTTAGCAAAGGATTAGGTAGCAAAGGTTCCTTTAGTCCAATAGCAGCAGGGGCATTAGGAAGGACAAGCAGGAGGACATACACCAAGATCTAGTATAGTAACCGATATTATCATTTCTAGAGAAGAGGAAGAGTCTGGTGGTTCTCAGCATATGGAACGGTAAGAAAAAGACAAGGAATTGAGAGAGCCTCCTAGCAAAAGTGGTCAAACCATTAAGGAGGCATGAAATATACTGAGGGATGCAAAGGAGTTCATTAGAGCTCCTAGAACCTAGAAGAGGCAGCGTAGACAACCTGACATTTACCAGACATTAGTTGCAAAGGTAGAGGAACCCTCCAGTTTCTAGGAAGTCATTTAACACCAAGTATGGGTGGATGCCATGGTATAAGAGTACACTTCTATCATGATGAATGATATATCAAAAGTTGAACCTAGACCAAAGGATAGATCGGTTGTAGGATCAAGAAGTGGAGTAGCGACCTGCATCAATATTATGATACATTACATCATGATATATCCTCTTGATCACGAATTACTGAAGGAAGGCATTCCCATGCTCAGCACATAAACTATCTAATAAAATGTATATAGTTTAGAAATTCGTCTACATTAGAATGTTGCCCAATCTAGACATGCATACAGATATAGGCCTATGTTCAAATGACGATCTGTATGTAAGGTCATCGTACAGATGACATATAAAAAAATCCTGAAATCGCAGCTTGGATGGCTAAAACTAGATCTAGGTTCTTCTTATCTCATTCACTCAATCATTCGGGTACAAGTCCAGCCATGCGAATATATGATTTGTAGTCGAACATGGTAATACATCGTTTGATTACCAGTGAATGATGTGAGCGGTTAAAAAACACAAGAGAACCACCATTGATGTCAATGGCTCTCAAGATACTGCAATACATTTTGTAAGGCGTGAATATATGATTTGATGTCGAACGCCAAACAAAATATTTCGGTCACAAGTACAGAAGTGAGGATCTTGTCGATGTTGTAACAAGCCTCATGGTGCTGGAATATTTTTTTTCTAAGTGAAGTTCCTGCATGATGATTTGACGTCGACAGAAAGTCACTTTATCAAGAAATGAGAGTTACTGATTTTGGAGACAAAATATGACTTGATATAGCAATTTTCAAGGATGACTGTCATGAGAATGAAGGTTTATGAGTATTGTAGAAGGATGAGTATTCATTGGATGACTTCTCTTGAACATATCAATGACACTAACATGATTTGGCAGCATTGACCCAAAACCGAAGTCAAGGTATGATGAACTGTAGGTATGAATGAACTATCAAGAAGATACCCAACCCAAATAGTCACAATGATGGAGTGAAGTGTCATGTTCAAGAGCTACCTACTACGGTAAAAGTTTTATTCACTTTCCCAAATTTTTCTCGGTCATTTTTCGACCAGTACCTCTTTATTTTTTAACAAGCTTGAGGAGGATAACATAAGCTTGATCTATAATTCAACCTTTCGGGTGAATAATGTATCACTATTTAATAATTTAACGAGTCTAGCGATGAATGAAACTCGATTCTTTCCATGATTGACAATATTGTCACTATTTTATGTTTTAATGAGCCTAACAACAATGATATCCCAATCCTTTTTCATATTTAGAGATTTTGAAAAAGAGGACGAAAGAAAATTCCATAAGTACTTTTTCATAAAGTTGTCGCTCAGATCTAAAAAAGTGTAAAACAATATGTAAGAGAACATCCTAGCCATGTTCGACTAAGGCATTCCTTTTTCGTAAATAATCTATCTCAGTTCGAAAAAGGGTTAAACTTATACTGAGTAGATACTAATTCATTTACTTTTACGATCTCGAAAAGACAAGTTCTCGGCAATATTTTCACATTATCAGAGTCTGAAAAGAGCTAAAAGAAGACTCCAAGGGTTCCTTTTTCATTGTTATCAGAGCTCGAAAAAGAGATAAAAGTGTGCTTCAAGTCCTTTTTCATTTTTAACAAAGCTCAAAAAATAAGGATAAAAGTATGCTTTGTGGTCAAATCATTCTTGAAATAAATCTTCACGACTAATCTATTCATCAGTTGTAAAACTTGTTTAGAACAACATCAAATGGATTAAAAATACCTGTTTCATGATAAAAATAGAATAAAACCATAGTCACAGTAATAAATATGATTTTCAAATAATCAAATGACTAATTCAAATATTTTTACTATTCATTTTTACCATTTGTATTTTGGAGCTCTCAACCTGTTTTTTCCCCGAACTTTAACTGTCGATTGCTATTGATTCTGTGGATGGTTTTCATCATCATTTGATCCAGGTTGGTGCCATAAACCCTCTCTTTATTTCAGTAGTCAATTCATTTCCTTTCATTGCAATTTTTTAGGGATTTGGGCCCCTTAAGGTAAATTATTTTTCCAAAGAGGGAAACACACCCTTGAGCATCAAAAACTGTGTTGTGGAGAACCTGAATTAAATCCTAGGTGCATATGCAACACATTGTCCCTTGTTAAAGACTGCGTTGGGTGCAATTCACATTCTTGATTCTTGCATTTTACCCAAAATTTGCCTAATTTTTTGCATGAAAAGGAGTCTAATGAGTCTTATTGTTATGTTTAAGGATTTCATCGGACTAGAATGATGATTACTTGGAGAGAAAGAGAGCATGAAAAAAAAAATATGATTGCCCTAAATGATCTGAGTATAGTAAGAGCCCTAAGGGATTGTGGGTTATTAAAGTACTTTCGCTTCTCAGGGATGAGGCAAAAAATTGAACTCTTGGAGTTCTTAGTTCTAGCATGGGATTCAGCTATCGAGGAATTTCACATTAGGAGAAAAGTGGTTCCTATTACATTGGAGGATGTATATTTTCTGATAGGCTTGTCGAGGAGAGGCTTTCCTATTTCTCTTTCAGGGTCTCCTCACAGAGGAGAGACTGTGAGAGATTATGTTTTGCAGTATTGCTATCAAGGGGCAGAGCCAAGAAGGGATGGGAAAATAAAAATTCGTGATGTTCATGATTTTCCATTGAGAACCATTATTTTCACAATCAAAAGGCTTGCTGGCACCGTTAAACTACATGTAGCGAATAGATCATATATGCAGTATGCGCTAGAGTGCATGGAGCCAACAATATTCAACTGGTCTGAAGCTGTACTTTATCAAATAAAAGAACAAATGAACAGGGAAAAGGGAGGAAGGAATAAAAACTTTAGTTATGGTTCGATCCTCATTTCATTTTCCTTAGAGTGAATTCCACTGATGTAGCCTCAGCATGTGACACTAGGTGTGTCTAACCCTAGATATCCGAGGATGCAGAGATGGGTAGAACTAATGGCAAGGCATGCAGGCTAATCGTCCATTGTATTCTCGACTGCATTCTTCACCTGGTTCAGGCTACAAGTTATTTCTATCGATGAGTATGCATATGCAGGCATCAATTTCCAAGGAGATATAGAATTAACTTTACCAAAAGGCACTCAGTGCGGTGCAATAAGTAAAAATGTTTTGACCATATTTTTTTATTTTTCTAAGTTTTATACTGTTTTTTTGTATTTTGATGTTTTCCCATGACTAAAATAAATTTTTAGTGTAATGCTGATGTTTTTGGATTTCAATCGGTGGAGGAACAAAAGCATGGAGCGGATGAGCCAGTAGAGAAGGCTGTCGGCATAACAGTCCTTCAGGATCTAGACATGGCTGATACTCTATCTGAGCTTCAGCAGCACATAGAGGGGTTGATCTTTGGGATTCCATATTGCTGGATTGAAGAGTTACCCATGCAACTACAGTGCCACACTATGGCATTCCTAACTGTTGGATGCGGTTACTGCATAGGATAGCTAGATCTATAGCATGTTACCATGAGAATCACTAGTTTACTTTTGACATGTTGCATAAATTTTGAGGTCAGATGACCAATGTGTCTTGGGCAAATTTTTTTGTAAAAAGCTATAACTATCTATCTATTTGATTTTAATGTTTTCCTATGTTTATTACGTAATCCTATTCAATTATGTGAATGTATCTTTACATGAGTTGCAAATGTCTGTCTAAAACATTATTAGCTAAAGAATCAGTCAATGTGTTCAAGTTTTTGGAAATTTGTTGATATTGAAAAAAATCAAAATGTCTTTCAAAAAGTTGAACTCTTAGGATCAAACAATGTAGTGTTGTATTTCTAATAGTATAAACACTAGTAAGTTGTAATACCACAAGTTGTGAGTCTAACCTTATGATGATGCGGTTAATACCAAATGAAATGACATTAGAGAGAAGTTCGATCAAAGTGCTATACTCAGTGATATTGTTTGTCGATCTACCCATACAAATCCCTTGAAAACTCACTAACTCTTCGTTCAGAGATAAAATGGCTGTAATATTTCTAAAATTATCATGCAGCTAATAGGAATATTAAATTTTTTTTCTTGCACTTAGTAGGTGAATAAATGGGGGAAAGAGACCCATACTTATCTTTTTTTAGCATAAAAGTCCTCTTGGTGTGAAAAGGGGATATTTTAGTGGCTGGACTTTTCACTTTCCATGTATGAACAGGAAAAGAATCATGTTGATTCAGTCAATTTGACCAAGTCAACAATGTAGTATGGAGGGGCAGTCTTGATAGAGCTACAACGTAGTTTTGGAGGGAAAGTGTTCACATGGTATTGGAAACCCTAATAGGTGGGACCCAAGGTGAGGAGGCTCACAAACCTTTTAAGGAGGAAGATAGTAGAAATTTAGGGTTATCTTATAGATTATTGATTTTGGTCTGCTTAGACTCTTGAGCATTCTTCATCTGTTGAGTTGAGTATGCAGTGTTGTTCAGCACAAGGCATTCCTGCTTAGGGATTCTGTCTCCTTCATTGAGTGATCTCTTGGAGGGGTTTTGTTCTTCATTTTCCCACATCCAAGATTGTAGCCAAGAATCCTCCTACAGCCACAGCGTTATTCCTGTAGTAGGGGACATTGTGTTTCAGGGTGTTGCAGTGGGAGACTCACAACACCGGCTCCTGAGCTTATCTTTTAGAGGAGGGAGGCCCCTTTGCTTTGCAATATCGGTACAGGAGATTTTAGAGCTTATTTTACATCATGGCATGTGGAAAAATTACTTTCCATCTCCTAAAATGTAGTTAGCTTTAGAAATTGCATCATTTTCTAAGGTGCTGCAGTAGTAGGGTTTGATCCCTTGCTTGTGAGCTTGTTCCTTGGAGAAAGGGCCAACCGCTCTCCCGGAAAGATCTATACTTGATTATCCTTCTGTCATTTATATATTTTAGTCATATTTATTTAGTGCTGCAGTATAACTGTGTTTTTCAGATCCAAATCTGTAGATCTACATTTTTATACATTGTACTCTCATGAAACCATTGCTGGGTTGACCTTATTTTGTATAAAAAGGAAGGAATATCCATTTTCTCAGCCATTGGATGATTGTACACTCATGATCTCTTATTTCTCATTATTTTCTGCATAAACCCTCATTAAAATAACGTTGTACTTGCTTCAGTACTTTCTGCATGAGTTAAGCTATGGGGTTTTGGCTTATTTGAGTCATGTTGATTTGGGGAGATCTATTTAAGTTGGCTATAAGAATTTTTTTTTGCTTCAATTCTGGATGTGAGTTTCAAATTGAGTATTCTAAGGGATACAAGTCCCATTCCTCATAGGTATATCATTATTTTCTGAAGACATCCATTTTATGCCCTATATTGTTGCATTTCCCCACTTGGGAAGGAGTATGTAGGCCAATTCTTGCTGATATCCACTCATTTGTTGGTGAGATGTTATTTTACATGTAATGAGATGATTTAAATTTCCAAGCTCATGATTTTCTGAAGGTCCAACTTTGGAATATCTTTAGATGCTCTATTTGTTGTAGAAAATCCCTGTTTTTGGGATATTACAGTGGTATCAAAGCTGCCATCTTGGCTCAAATTGTGGATTTAAGATCCAATTAGATGATAATAAGAAGAGGAGAACAAAATGATGGAGAGGATGATATTACTCTCATCAATTTTCAGATCTAGGAGGAGAGAATAAAGATGCAATGAAACTCCAAGAGGGTTTCAAGAAGGAGAAAGCTGCAGTGAGACCTCTAGAAGGTTTCAAGAGGAAGAAGAAGATACATGCACTTCCTGTTCTCATAGAGGAAGCGGAAAGCAAGAAAACCATTTAGAACATGAGATCCTGAGTGGTTATTTGGCAGAATACAAATTCCAACCTAGGGCTTTCAAAGAGACCCTAGATTTTCCTCAGTTTATCCAATTGAGATAAGAAAGAAGGCCATATAGCAAGAGGATGATAAGGGGCAATAGATTCCTATTGTCTACCTTCGATGGATCACCCTTATGTACAGTAGAATCTTAGGTGATGAAGTTAGAAGAATTTTTCCTGCTACATCCAGTAGTAGAAAAAGAGGCTATGGAGATCTCAGCGCTACACTTGGAGGGCAAGGTAAGCTCTTGGTGGTTCAGCCATGTGAGTCATGCAAGAGTATCTACTTTTTCTGATTTCACTCAAAGGGTGATTAGAATATTTGACACTGAGAGATCAGAGAAGAAGGAGACCTCATCCACACTTGAGGAGACCTTTATCAACACTGTCACATTCATAAGGGAGCAATGATCCATATCAGCAGTTGGATCAGCCAACACACTGAAGAGAGGAACTCTTGAAGTCATACAAGATGTTCCCAAGACTCACCAAGGTATGCATGTATTTCCATTTCCTATCATTTCAGAAAATATTATGGGAAACCTTGGGAATTTGTCCTCATTTGGTCAAGGAGAAAAACACACTGCTGGGGTGAAGCAAGAAGCTTGCATTGTACTGTATGACCTTAGTTTGAACAAAGAAGGGATGAAAATTCATTCCATTACACCTTTATTGAGTTGCATGCAGTATGAGAAGTTAGGGTGCAAGATTGTGGAAGGCATAATGAATGTTGTGCCACTTTTTGTTGATGTTTTGCTTTCAGCACACTTGGATTATTTTGGATTCAAGAGGTTGATTTATGAGAGGTCTTCTCTAGGGTATCTCCAAGGGGTTACATCTCAACTTCTGATGAGGTGTAAGGGGAGAAATATGTTTTGGGAGATTGGGAGTCTTCATTGGGAAGATACCCAGGGGAAAAATGATTGGAGGCATCCGCACTTGGATGAATGGAGGTGGATGGAGAGCAAGAGGTTGGTGAGACACTTGTAGATCTATGACATAGGGAAACAAGAAGCAAAGCTACGCTGGCTACTCTTGAGATAGTTTTGCCATCTTGAATCACACCCTTTGTCCAGAGGCATGTGGTGGATGGAGGCATGGCGTGGCACCCATATGATAGAATAGCAGAAAACTTGTTTGTATGGGGCATCATACAAGACAACCTTCATGATCTTACTCTATGGCTTGTATGAGGGAGAGATGAGGGAGCAGCAAGAGTTGTTGTTGTTTTGGTTACACTTGGGAGAGTATAGGTAGAAATTTTCCCATAATTTTCATGATATTTCCAAAGAGAAGGAAGCCACATTCAAGGTTCAAGGAGGCTACCCTTTAGCTTTGGAGGATTATGAGAGGCTTCCATGTAGGAAGAAGATCTTCTCACATAGCAGCATGATGGTGGATGGCTTTGGCATATGGAATGTCAAAGGGAGGAGTCATGGAGCCTTATCACTAAGGCCTACAGTGTTGTCACTTGGGAGTATGTTCTTATTGATGGAATGTTCCAAGAAGAGTATGTATCCCTTCTTTTTGCAGACTCTTATGAGGAGATTCTCATGGAGGACTCATTCATGGACCTCACCTTTAGCTTACTCACTATGCATGGTAAGAAATATATTTCTGTACTTATTGATTACTCCATCAAGTATCTATATCTTCTCACCATATATGAACAATGCATTGCTCCACAAGAGAGCTAGAGTATTTTTGGGCTTCGTGGTCACTTTAGGGCCAATATTTGTAATACTAGTAGCCCATCTATACATGCTTGTGGGCAAGTACATTGCTATTTTGATTATGTACAGCTAATATTCATTGTTGCTTACTACCCCATGGTGGAGGAGCAAACATGCACAATTTGTAACCCATTGAAAAACCACTTGCCACATGATATTCTCAAACAACAGTTGGGGAGACTTAGCAACATCCACTTGGAAAACCATTTGTACCATCCAAACTTGCACACAAAATTCAAAATTTTTCTGATTTGGATGCCATATGGTGATGATGTGCCATTCATCTTGTATGGAATGGTTTAGGTTGGCATGGCTCATGACTTTGGAGAGAGGGCCCTTGGAGACTCAATCTTATTCTTGCCATTTGAGGGCAATCATATTGCAGCCCAAGATCAGCATGCCCTCTACACTTATCATAAGAGGAGAGGTGGACAGTGTGGGATAGGCCCTCTCGGCTATCATGCTCATTTATTCAGCCCACTACATGTCAGGATCCAAAGGTGGAGGGAATTTTGCATGAGTTGCCATGTTGGAGGGTAACTCATCTCATATGGATGATAGCTTGGGGGTGGAGGTTTCACTTGAGAATGGGAATTTCCCATGAATTTCAAACTCCATGCCTTGAGAGGACCTCTACATAACACATAGTTGTCTCCTTGAGTACTTTACCTTTGCATGATGATAGCCATTTGGGATGTATACCAAATGCTAACTTGTATGCTTGAGAGAGAGACTATGGATTTTCATTGTTGAGACAACATCTTATTCTTTTGGGGGAGCACATCATATGTGGATGCTACAGGAGGAAAGGAGGAGACTTTCCAGTTCTATATTTGCAGTTGCTTGAGGACAAGAAAAAATTGGGAGGGGAGGACTGTAATATTCCTAAAATTAGCATGCAGCTAATAGGAATATTAAATTTTGTTTCTTGCACTTAGTAGGTGAATAAATGGGGGAAAGAAACCCATACTTATCTTGTTTTAGCATAAAAGCCCTCTTGGTGTGAAAAGGGGATATTTTAGTGGCTGGATTTTTCACTTTCCATGTATTAACAGGAAAAGAATCATGTTGATTCAGTCAAGTTAAGCAAGTCAACAGCGTAGTATGGAGGGGCAGTCTTGATAGAGCTACACCACAATTTTGGAGGGAAAGTGTTCACATGGTGTTGGAAACCCTAATAGGTGGGACCCAAGGTGAGGAGGCTCACAAAAATTTTAAGGAGGAAAATAGCAGACATTTGGGGTTAGCTTATCAATTATTGATTTTGGTCTGCTTAGACTATTGATCATTCTTCAGCTGTTGAGTTGAGTATGCAGTGTTGTTCAACACAAGGCATTCCTACTTAGGGATTCCATCTCCTTCATTGAGTGATCACTTGGAGTGGTTATGTTTTTCATTTTCCCACATCTAGGCTTGTGGCCAAGCATCCTCCTATAGCCACAATGTTATTCCTGTAGCAGGGGACATTGTGTTGTAGGTTGTTGCAGTGGGAGACTCACAACACCAGCTCTTGAGCTTATATTTCAAAGGAGGGAGCCCCCCTTGCTTTGTAAGATCTGTACAGGAGATTTCAGAGCTTATTTTACATCATGGAATGTGGCCAAATCACTTTCCATCTCCTACAGCGCAGTTATCTTTAGAAACTGCATCATTTTCTAGGGTGTTGTAGTAGCAGGGTTTGATCCCTTACTTGTGAGTTTGTTCCTTGGAGAAAGGGCCAACCCTTCTCCAGGAAAGCTCTATAATTCATTCTCCTTCTGTCATTTGTATATTTCAGTCATATTTATTTAGTACTATAGAATAACTATGGTTTTCAAATCCAAATCTACAGATCTACACTTTTATACATTGTACTCTCATGAAACCCTTGCCAGGTTGACCTTATTTTGTATAAAAAGGAAGGAATCTCCATTTTCTCAGCCATTGGATGATTATACACTCTTGATCTCTTATTTCTCATTATTTTCTACATAAACCCTCATTAAAATAACTTTTTACTTACTTCATTACTTTCTGTATGAGTTAATCTATGGGGTTTGGGCTTATTTGAGTCATGTTGATTTGGGGAGATCTGTTTAAGTTGGCTAGAAGCATTTATTTTTGCTCCAATTATAGATGCAAGTTTTACGTTGAGTATTATAAGGGATCCAAGTCCCATTCCTCACAGGTATAGCATTATTTTATGAAGACAACCATTTTATGCCCTATATTGCTGCATTTCCCCACTTGGGAAGGAGTATGTAGGCCATATTCTTGCTTATATCCACTCATTTTCTAGTGAGATTTTCTTTTACATCTAATGAGGTGATTTACATTGCCAAGCTCATGATTTGCTGAAGCTCCAACTTTGGAATATCTTTAGATGTTCTATTTGCTGTAGAAAATCCCTATTTTGGGATATTACAATGGCCCACGCTGCAGAGGATAGATTATGCGTACTACGACTAACACCATCAGCATATCCAAAAAATGGTTCCAAAGATTCATACATCTGCGATGAAATGTAAAGCAGATTACTAACATCAATAAAACTATAAAAAACAAACTAAGACAGCGAATGAAAATCAACAACATATATATAAAATATAATACAAAAAATTACTACGCTCATGATTAAGCATAGTAAGGTTTCAGATACAACCCATTTCGGGGTTGCGCCAACAAAATTCCATCGTAATCCACCAACTCATAGGCACCCTTACCAAGAACTCTTTTGACAATATAGGGGCCATGCCATAATGGATCAAATTTCCCTGTACCCATTACATCAACTTCTTGATCATAAATAAGGACCAAGTCACCCTCTGAGAAAATGCGAGGCTGGAAATTTTTGTCGTATTGCACCTTTATACATCTCTTATGCGCTTTGTTGGCCAATTGGGCTTCATGACGCATTTCATCAAGATGGATGAGGTTAAAAATACACGCTTTTTCATTTGAGGTGTCAGGTAACAAGTCGATTGCGAGTTTCAATGACGGTATTTCACATTGGATTAGAAAGATACCTTCCAGACCATACACCGGCTAAAAGGGAGTAACTCCAGTTTCGTTTCTCACTGAGGTTCGATATGCCCATAAGGCTGAGTACAAGATCAAATGCCACTTTATTTTACTAACTCCTATCATTCGTTGAAGAATACGTTTCAGAATCTTATTGATAGCTTCAACTTGTCCATTATATTGTGGATAATAAGGACTAGAATTATCATGTGACAATCCTAACTTGGCAGTCAATTTAGTCATCACATGGTTGCGAAAATGCTTCCCATGATCTGTACCTATAGCCTGTTGTTATAGCATCATTTACCTCCAGCATATACTTGGTGACTTATAAATTGGCCTTGGGGAACCCTTCCCTTCAAACTTGGAAATATTTCTCAAAAAACACTTTGTTAAAACCCATACACGACTCTGCCCAGACTTTTCCGCGTATACACGCAAGTCCATGCATAGAGAACTGCGTATGCCTTTTTAAACATTAAAAAATATATAATTTCCCTATTTTTGAGGTGGTTTTTACGGTTGGTCCTGTAACTTAACTACCCTAGCCCATGGCCTAACTATTCCCAACTATAAGTACTAATTTGAGGGAGTATAAAATCCCCTCAAGGAAATGGCCTAAGGGAGGAAGAGAGAGAGAAATATAGATATTATACGTTGTTGGAGCCCTATCCAAGTTTAATATATTCCCTGTTCCTCCTAAACTCCCCAGATATTTTTAGGAAACCTTTGTTCCCTTGAGATGTTCATTCACCCTATGTGACATCCATTGTGCACTATTCTTGGAAGAAAACTTGAAAGGCTGGGTCTGGACGGATCCAGAGGACGGTATGCTCAAAGGTCGTGGCAGATTTCAGGTGATCTCTCCACATGTTTTTACTATAGATGTCATCAATAACATAAGTGTCATCTTTTTCTTGATTTTTACATGTCAATAATATTTTATACATATGTAATGATCTTAAATTTTTCATTTAATATTGTTTTTATAAGATTATGCATGATTTTTACTAACATCTAGAACATATATATGTTGTACAAATAGGATTTTGTGCTTGATCTTTGCTGGTTTACAGATTACGAAGCACAGAGAGTTGTAGGGGGTTTCCACCCCGCGAGATCTACTACAACTAAAGGATATCTGGGTAAGGTCTGTAACCTATAGATTCTAGTTTGATGCATAGAAGTTGGTTAAGTGAGTCCTTCTTCTTATGACATGCCCCTGATCTATGAAGGTTTATCAACCGAATACCTTCAGGGTAACATTTCCCGAAACACCTGTGGGACCCCGAACCTTGCAATAACATAATTAAAGAAGAACAATATAGTTGTTTGTCTTGTGTTGTTGAATGTAGGCATCACTTTGGCCCACTTGGTAAAGTAGCCTATTGCGACAATAATATAACCATGACCCCCAGATGAATGAGGGTTACAGGTCATGAATTGAATGCCCCATTTCGAAAAAGGTCCTACAGAGACAACAGGATGCATTAAGGCTGTCGGTTTGTGGATTTTATGATCAAATATCTGGCACGCATGACAACTTCTGACCGCGAGGATGCAATCATGAAATATGGTAGGAAAAATGTAGCCGGCGCGGAGTATCTTCTCCATGGTAGCATATCTATACAAGTGTCCACCACAATCCCCAGCATGACAATACTTTAAAACCTTTTTAGCCTCCTCATGAGTGAGGCACCTTCTTAAAATTGTATAGACACCACAACGATAAAGTGTATCACCAATGATCAAATAATCTTTGGCTTGGTATCAAATACGTTGCTGGTCAGAGCGAGAGGTATTAGGCTAAAAAGTTTTATTCTGGAGATAAATGATAAAATCCCCATACCAAGGATCAGATAATATGATCAGAAACAAAGGCTCGTCAGGAATAGATGGTTCCGATGTAGTAGCAGTACTATCAGAGGGAAGGTCACAAAGAAGGTCAACCAAAACTAAAGACTTCTTCAATTTGGATTTGATAAATTCCAAATCAAATTCCTAAAAAATGACAATCCATTTTGAATACTTGCCCCCTAGCAATTGACATGATAATATACAAGTCATGGGGTTGTAATCCGAAATGAAAATGGTCTTTCGGAACAAGATACATTGGCGAAATATTTAGACAGCTTGAACAACTACGAAGGAAAGCTTTTCTAAGTACAAATACTTCACTTCTATACATTTAGATTATGACTCAAATAATATATCTGATGTTCTATCCCATTTTCTACTTGGACCAACACCATAGTAATGGTCATGTCAGCTACGGGGATATATAAGAAATAATCACTCTTATAATTGGCAGGATATATTAATGACACTCGGACAAGAGTATCCTTGACAGTATCAAAATAAGCTTCTACAACTTGGTCCTAACGGAAGGGAATCCCCTTTTTCAAGAGCCGAGTAAATCCTTTAGCAATTTCGACGTAGTTAGGTATGAACCTCATTAGGAAGTTAGCCTTTCCTTGAAGTTTCTATATCTGAAGTAAATTTGATGGCGTAGGAAAATCAAGAATGCTCTGGACCTTCAATGGGTCGATTCGAATTCCTTCTTTTTAGACAACAAATCCAAGCAAACAACCAGAACCAACACAAAACACACATTTATGTGGATTGAGGCATATTTTTTAGTGTCGGTAGCATAAAAATATGGCTTTCAAATGCATTGGGTGATCTGTTCGATTTCATGAATGTGTGGTTAAATCATCTAGATGGGTTTGAACAATGTGCTTGAAATAATAATCCATTGCTCTTTGAAAAGTGGGCCCAACATTATTTAAACCAAATGGTGGTTTCCAATAAGTGAATATGACCCAGGGACAAATGAATGTTGTCTTATATTGATCCTCTAGGAAGATATTGATTTTATTGTAACTGGAAAATCCATCCATGAATGAAAATGTTTTGCATCCAACACAATCGTCAATAATCTGGTCGATAAACGGATTAGGATATTTGTCTTTTGGAAAAGCAAGTTTTACATCCCGATAATCAACACACACTCTGACGGTTCCTTGCTTTTTAATAATAGGAATGATTTTGGAAACCCACTCAGTTAGTGGAACAGGGTAAATGAAACCATCACACAAAAGTTTTTCAACTTCTTCTTTAAGGGTAGCGGCCTTCTTCGAATGAACAAGATGAAGGCGTTGATGCACCGGCTTGACATCAGGGTACATATTAATAGTGTGTTCAATGATACTAGTATCTATGCCTGGCAATTCCTCATAAGACCAAGCGAATACATCACAAAATTCATGAAAGAGAGAGTGATATGTTTTGAGTTTTGAGGGAGAACAAGATACACCGACATGAATATTTTCTACAATGCCAAGTTTGGTCGAAATATTGATAGAAATGGTTTCTTCAATATTTGACAAGTTTCTCTTAGAATGGATTGCATTAATAGGAAAAGTATTCGAAAAGAAATTTTTGATCAATTGGTTATATAGTTCACTAATATTATTTTCTTCATAATCAGGAAGATGGGAATGATGATGATAATCTTCCCATGGTTCTCCTTCTGACATCATGGTTTCCAAAATATTCTCATATGTCAAGAAATTTGAGGAAAAAGGATCAGAAGGAGTACCAAAATCTAAGGAATGATCAACCCAAACAACCGACGACAATGATTTTGGATTCACTGCCAAAACCAGATAGATTGATTGCTATGCCAGCTCAATAGGTCTAGGTGGAAGAAACTCATCCAATGTAACAATTTTGGAATCAAATGTACTCTTCCTTAAGCCAGATGGAGTGGAAGAGATCATGTAGCAGGTCTCTATGCTTGTAATTTCTTCCGACATCACAGGTGGTGATAATGCAAAGGTTTGCATGAGAGTGGAATCCTTTAAGAGTCCTACACCAATGTTCTGAAGTGTGAGTTTAGGTGCGTGAATGAATGAAACACTTCCAGTTACCTGGGAAGTGGAGGCAAAGAAGAATAGCTTATTTATGACTATTATAACACCTTTATGTGGAAAGGCAATCATTCTAAAGTATGTAGTAACAATTGCAGTCATAGCATATACCCACGGCCTTCCCAATAAAATATTGTAGTCAAGGGGTCCGTCAACGACCTCAACGTCAACATTCATTGTCTTTCCCCCTAGTTCAACATGCAGGTTATTGATAATACCACAAGTCTTATATGTACATCTATCAAAAGCCTTCAAGGTCGTTGATCCAGGTGACTTCCAATAGTTTAGAGACATAATGCACGCAGATTCTCCCTCATCAATAATAGTACGATGCACAAGGTGATTTAGAACATTTAATTGGGTGGAGAATGCCAATTTTGCTGGTAATTGCGGCACATAGCCCGTATGATTAAAGACTACGAGATTAGAATCAGTTAGATCAATCCCACCAATAACTGACAATAAAGCTTGTTTCTTGGAGGGATAATTTTGTAATACCTCAAGAGAAGACATAACTGAAGGGGATTGAGCCAAATCTTCAACTATATTATAATTTGGAGCAGCTTTTTCTCAAGGATTATATGTCGATTTATGAATGACTCCCTGCGGTGGATTGATTGTCAATTCAGGAATAGCAGTAGGTGTTATCGATTATGTAGACGGATTCATGATCGAGGTAGTAGGTTGATCAGTGGCCTGAATACCATAATATTTATTACATTTTGACACCAAAATATCTGTTGATGGCTTTATGACAGATAGCATAAGCACTTGGGAACTAGAAGCTGGATCCGTAGCAACCAAATTTGTGTCCGGATTCGGAAACTGATTTGTCAACACGGCTAACACATGTGAAGTCTTAACCATTTTTGAAACTTTAGTAGGGGTGAGGAAAATCCCGATCAAAGTGATCCTCATTACATATTATGCATGGATAATGAGGTTTCCTATTTCCAGACGATTTATCATATGATCTTTCCTGCCGGTTAGAAGTTCGCTTTTTCTTTGATTTCCCTTTTTTCTTACTTCTGGGTTGCTTGTCAATTTTTCCTTTGTCAAATGACATGGCATTGATTTCGAAAGAAGGCACAAGATCATATTCAGTAGTATGATGTGTGCTTGTAGTACCAATCAAACCCTCTCAAGCATGAGTGTCCTTTGATGGAGGAACATCAAAATTAGATCGTGACGCGTTAGGAATTTTTTCGTAGATCGTGCCAGACTGAGTATAAATAAAGTCTAAATATTGGGCACAAGAAATAACCTTTTCTTCAGTGATTACGCCACCCTTACCCACATCCTCAGTTATATATGGTAACAGGGACTTAATGAACCACTCAGCAAGGAGCTGGTCAGGAACAAATGTCTTAACCATTCTATGACGATGATGCCACTCATGAATATGATAAAAAATGTTAGTAGCATTAGTCTATTTAAAATTATTCAAGATTTCCATTACAGTTTCATATCATATGGGTAAATAGGGTAGTGAAATTATCAAAAGAAGCTCTAGTTAACTCAATGTACCATTTTGCAGCTGGACCAGTGAGTGTACGCTGGAAAAGACGTAGTTGAACAGAGTCATCATTTAGGGAGTTTGATGAACACCACAAATAATAATTCATAACATGAGTCGACGAGTCTTCCCCAGGGTTTCCATTGAACTTAGGAACATCCGAGGGTAATTTATGGGGTATCACCAGCCACCAAGGAGCATAGTTGATTGGATCCTTGGTGAGCCGGTTTAAATCTGGTAACTCTAATGTTGCAAAAAAAGGAAGCTTTTGATTGAGGTCAGGTTGAGAATAGCCAGGGTATGATGAAATTTCTTCCGCAATAGGCCTTTGAGCACCAAAATAAGGAATCTACTCCTGGTAACATAGATAGGGGTTGTTTCAATAAGAAAATTCTTGAGGATTCTGTTGACCAAAACCTAGGTATGATACTTGTTGAAATGAAGGTTGTGGCTTTGTGCCTGAGGCTGCCAAGGGGTCTATCCACCAATGTTATAGCCCAAATTAGGATAACTTGGATTTAGTTGAGGATAGGTATAACCTAGCTGTGGCTCCGACATCCCATAATATGGTAATCCATCTTGTGAATAAATGATTCCACGTAAAAGTTGTTGTAAATTAGTCGAAGGAGTTGGAGTCAGATGGCCCAATACTTTAGGATATTGAGTTGAAGGACCGCCTGAAATGGTTATTGTACAATATTTTGAGTCTATAACAGGGGAAAATATGTATTAATAAGTGGAAATTATGTGGGTGCAATAGGTTAAACCGGTTGACACAAGTGTACAGCCGTTTGTGGTTGGATACGTAGAGTGGGATGCCATTGACAAACATTCATTTCGACATTAGGTTAACCGAAAAACGATGGATTACTGTCAAAGTGGGTGACCAAAGGTTCCCCCCTTGAATGAGAAGGATAATAAGATATAAAATATTGTTCTCCAAATGCAGGGAGTCCAGTTGATATAGTATTGGATGGAATAGACCCAGATGGACCAGCTTGATATTGTCCTGATGATGGATATAAAGGATCAAGCCATTCAGTACTTTTATAGTTTTACTAGTTAGAATACCAGACGATGACATTAGTGAAGTTAATGGGTTTGAATATGCACTAGAGAAAATTCCAGATAAAAAATTATAACTTGATGGGACCATAGGGCCTCCATGTAAATATGACTATGGTGAGGTTGTGAACATCGACGGGGTAGCGAGAGTAGGTGCTGAGGCAATCGAAAAATATGGTCCGACCAGAGATGTTGGTTCAGGCACGGTTACTTGACCAAATGTATACCCTTTTTAATCGACGGGAATTTGAAAGGGAACAAGATAAACAAAAGCAGAGGATGGTGATTGAGGAAAATACTTGTACAGGTAAAGAGCCTCCCCAAAATGGGTTGGAGTTAAAGGTGTTTTGTCTTGTGGAATTTCTTCAATCAAAATTAAACCAGGTGGAAGGATTTCACTGTCAGGCCCAAAGTATATTTTAGGAGGTTGAGTGTGTGATATCGAAGATTCAATGGCTAAAATAGAGTGTGGGGCGATCGATACAAGAACAAATTCTGGTCGTTCGACTTCAGGATGCATATGTTCTGGCAAAATAGAGACAGGATCTGGATCAACTTCCAGTTGAACAACGTCGGGTTCAGGAGATATGGTCTCACTGATAGGATGGATCGTGACCACGAGTTTCTCTGAGGAATCTATCTCAACAATAGTAGACAAACCAGGATTTGTATAAACAACTTGTGCCGACTTTAGTATATAGGAAGATGATGCTTCACGAGAGGTACTGATGGTACTAGTTTCGATAGAGTGATATCACCTACACCTACCAGAAGTAACTTCCGGTGGTAAAGGTGGTTTCAATGCAAGTCTACGTGAATGACGAGGAAAGGGATTTTGTTCTTCCATGATGACTGATTTATTTTATGACTAAAAAGAATAAAAAAAATAAAAGGGTAATTCTAGGAAAAAGATTTACCAAGAAACTGTGAACTGCAGAATACCTCCTGGCGAACCAAGAAGTACGGGCAGACAATTTTCCCGGATGTTGTGTTCGGTGTATCACAATTTACAAGGTGACCGAATATTTTCACTATGGATGGATAGAAACCTAAAGTTTTCCTCCCAAATATACTCGAAGGTACGTGGAGGCCTAAGTCTGTATTAGTGTTGTCTAATGCGAAACCACACAATGAGAGCACCCCTTTATACTTTTCATATTATAACACCGCCCGATATACCCGAAGGTACATGGATGAGATACGATATACTTACGTACGTGGAGTGAGGCATCACACTCAGAATGTATTGCAAACAATTAATGACAGCTGTTATGTTTTACAATGCCAGAACACGTCTCTAGCCTAGACCTTCTAAATGTTATTGTTATTGTTCCAATGCTTTTTTAGGTAAATTGATGTAAATTTTAAGTTGATCTTGTTTATGAATTTTCCTTTCAAGTTTCATCGCGATGATGTGATGGAAATTCCTAAAATGCAAACTAAAATGATAATAAAAATTTTCACTTTTAGCTTTTTCAATGAAAATCTTAGCTACTAAAGGGAAAGAGAAATAAGTTTTGAGAGAAAACAACAAAGAGGACAAACAAATATGCAACTTTCCTAATTTGTTCCTATGCAAAACACATAATCCACTATATGCAAATGCAGGTTTTTATTTTTATTCCCCTTAATGTGAATGGAAAAAGGAAACTATATGCTTCAAATCAACAAAAACAAATGCTTTCTTCTTTGAGAAACACTGAATTTAACAAAAAATTCTCTTTTAGGAAAAATGAAGAATGAAACTACAATTTTTCCTATAGGAAATGAAGAATTTAATGACAATTTCCTTTACGAAAAAAAATGGATCTAATGTAGAAATAAAATACTTTGAATTTGATTCGGCAATGATAAAGAAAAACACTTAAAGATAAATTGAACAAATTTACTTTTCAAAGGAGGAAGATTCTGGTAAATTCACTAGTCTATATGAGGCATCAAAGTGTTGAAAACACAACAAACAACAGGTTGAAAGTGATGGAAATGATAGATTAAAAGGGAATTTGGTTGTCTTAGGGGAAAAAATAGTCTCTAAGGGGAGACAGTACATTGCAAAGCATCCCTGAGTGGGAGACAGTGTTATGCAAAGCACTGTATCTTGACCAACAGTGCATTGGGCACAACAGATAACAAAATTCAAGCTACTAAACACACTTCTAATGCAATTCTTTGTTTCAAAATCCTAATAATTGAGAGTAGATGTTATTGGGTGGATAAGTAGAGGCACAAACACCAAGGATGAAGGTAAACTCCCTAGCGGAGTCACCAATTTGTTATGCGGAATTATGGATTACGGATAAAACACATTCCCTAAATGTGGTGCTATGCATTTAGAAAAACATATCAAAGAGTTTGCAGATACTTTTCTTAATAGTAAATAGACACATAGAAAGATGGAGAAACTTAATTGGAGTCCAAGCACTTCCTATTCTCCTTCTGTTGCTCTTGCTGAAGCTTCCAATCCAACTTTGATTGCCAGATTATTTCCTGCAAGTATAACCACTAAAAATCAAAGAGATTGAAATATACAGATGGCTATTTAATTTAATCAGTTAAATAAATGAAACATGAAACATATACATCAGCTAAGAATCCATAATATGAAACATAGAAGCTTATATAGATACATATGTGGGAAAGTAAGCAACAATATTTATTAATGGATAGAAGGGGGAGGTTACAACCAGAGATTGATATGATTTCACCAACTCCAGAATCATCCTAGCCTCATCACAATGAACATCTCTCTAGTAGCATATCACTCAAATCAAACAATCAATTGAGAACTAAACAATATTTCTCTACCAAATTTCTTCCTTCTCAAGCACTAGGATCTGTGCTCAATTTATAGATCAGTTGAAGGTAGTTTCACAATCAATGAATTTCTAATAATAGGCAAGACATGTTCCCAAGTTTAAAGGTGTTCAATAGACACATGGATTCGAAGTTTGACACATATGGACTCTTCTAGAAGGCACTTGGCCACGTGGAGATTCCAGAACAATGAGAATTTCGCTCCCAATTGACCAACACACTCTTTCATGTCAAGAAGCTCTTTGCAGAGCACCCTTGAATGGAGGTAACAACATATGAAAAGAAGTTATTTCCTTGAGAGGCCGCGTTGGTGAGCTCACAAGTGATATAACATGTAGTTCAAATATTGGAAACCATGCAATGGAATTCATGGATGATTTGTTCTTGTTCTTTGTCTTAGGGAATGTAACAACTGAAATGATAGGGGATGATAGACCCTATTTCATTGGTTCTGGAGATGATGTCCAGTTTAACCAGGTCATTGAGAATGGTGCCAAAATTGACTTATAATAGGCTTAAGTAGACACCCAGAGCGTGGTATGGTCAGATAGATAGCTACTTCCAACAACTGGGATTTGTCAAGAGTGATGCAGATCCCATTCTCTACTATATATTGGTAGAGAATGAGACTCTAGTTCTAGTATTGTATTTTGAAGACCTATTCCTTAGAGGATCATCTAGGCTCATAAAATAATGCAAGAGGAATCTACAAGAAAAATTCTACATGAATAACTTGGGGTTGATGCATTATTTTCTAGGATTGGAGGTATGGCAGAATAATAGAAAAATATTCCTAAGACAAGGGAGATATTCCATGGAAAATATAAAGAGGTTCAGGATGTAGGAATGTCGATCCACGATGCCACTTCTGATCACCAAATGGAAGAAGATAGATGCATCAGGAGACATTTAAGTGGACTCCACCTTGTACATACTGTTGGGTATGTGTTATATTCTTTCTACGACTAGTCACGAGCGGGGGGGTCACAGGGGGGGTGATAGCCCCCCCTGTACATTGCGTCAGGCGCATTAGGGGGATCACAGGGGGGGAGGCATCCCCCCCTGTTCGGCATCCGGTTTAGTGCCTCGTGAAAAAATGTTTGGTCCTTATTTTTTGGTGGGCGGACCCACCCATGGCTTTGTGCATGGTTTTGCACATGGTTTTGGGGCATGATGGTTTTCGGCCCCTGGTATTTTGTAGATCTGGTCAAGGGAACTATGGTTATTTTCTAATCCAGGGTTAATGGATTGGGGTTTATGTATGCTTCGGCATGTATATATATGTGTTGTAACACTAAAAGGAATATAATGAAAAATCAAGTTGGTTGTCCCGATTTGGGATCTAGGGGAAAATCTCTCGCTATTGTTTATCTCCTATTTTTAAGATTTGTTTGCGAATAATTTCTGTACAGGGTTAAACCTACATTTGGAATCAGAGTTGTTTCAGCTTCAAGGGGACACCTTTGTTGCTGAGGGTTTTTGCTCGGGCCTGTGGTAGATTTTGTTCAGTGGGAGATCTGTGGGATCGATTCTTGTAGTGAAAGAAGATGGTGAGCAGTGGAAAGATAGAGATTGATAAATTTAATGGTCAAAGTTTTGAGTTGTGGAAGCTCAATATGGAGGATCTGCTGGTGGATAAAGACTAGTGGATCACAGTAGATCTAGGTACTAAACCAATGGAAATGTCACATGAAGACTGGAAAAAGTTGGATCGGAAGGCGAAGAGCACAATACGATTGTGTGTCTTAGATTCAGTATTGTTGAATGTATCTGGGGAAGCTATGGTGAAGAATTTGTGGGACAAACTTGGGACTTTGTACCAATCTAAGTCTCTGGTGAATAAATTGTTCATGAGGAAAAAATTGTATAACCTGAGAATGAAGGATGGAGACTTGGTGACAGAGCATCTAAATAGCTTCAATACTATGGTAAGTCATCTGTCATCTGTTGATATTAAAATCTCAGAGGAAGATAAGTGCATCAGTTTGTTGTGTTATCTACGAGACTCGTGGGACAGTCTGGTTATTGCAATAGGTAGCAATAAAACTACCTTGAATTTTGATGACATTGTCTCAGCCTTGCTATCGGAGGAAATGAGACGAAGAAATATGGAGCGCCAGAATGGAGGTGCCTTATCTATACGAGGAAGGTCCCATAACATAAACAAGAATAAAGTTTCAAGTGGGAGATCTAAATCTAGAGGGAGATCTAAATCTCTTGGAAAGTTTTTAAAGGTGTGCTGGAAATGTAGAAAGGAAGGTCACTACAAAAAGGACTACAGATCTAAAGCTCCTGAGAAAGGAAAGGGATCTAAATATTCTCCTTCTGCAGAGGAAAAAACCACCTCGGATGAAGGTGGGGATGTGTATTTGGCTTCTTTGTCAAATACACATGTAGATCATGAGTCATGGTTGATTGACTGAGGTGCATATTTTCACTTCATTCCTCATAGGGAGTGGTTCTGCGAGTATGAGAAATATGATGGTGGTGATGTCTTCTTAGGTGATGATAGGAAGGCCAGACTCATTGAACGTGGAAAATTCACGCTGAAGCTGCAAGGTGGAAGGATTAAAACACTTCCTGGTGTTCTGCACATTCCCGCATTGGCCAGAAATCTGATTTCTATAAGCAATATGGATGATGCAGGTGTAAAAATAGTGTTCAAGAAAGATTCCTGTAAGATGGTTCGGGGAGCACTGGTATTAATGTGGGGAGTTCAGATTGGAACTCTATACAAGCTTCAGGGCAGCACTATTATTGATGGGTGCAACAATTCTGTGGTTCCCGAAAGTGGAGCGAAAATCCTAGTGGCCTCTGGAGAAAAGACCATGCTATGCAATTAAAGGCTTTGACATATTGGAGAGAAGGGCCTTCAGATACTGCATAGAAATGGTATGGTAGAAGGTATGTCTAATAGCTCTCTCGATTTCGATTTCTATGAACATTGTGTATATGGCAAGCAGAATCGAGTGAGTTTTCCTTATGGTGCTAAGAGGGAAAATAAGATATTAGAGCTTGTGCATAGTGATGTGTTTGGACCTGTGTTGGTTCCATCACTGGGTAAGTCTGTGTACTATGTTTCATTCATAGATGACTTCTCAAGGAATACATGGATATATTTCTTAAGGAAGGAATCTGACATCTTTGACAGATTCAAAGAATTTAAGGCTCTATTGGAAAACCAGAAAGAGAAGAAGATAAAGGTTTCGAGGACAGATAATGGTGGGGAGTTCTGCAAGAACGAGTTTAAAGAGTTTTGTAAGAAGTGTGGTATAGCACGGCAGAAGAATACTCCATACACACCTCAGCAAAATGGAGTTGCAGAAATAATGAATAGAATGCTAATGGAAAAGGCAAGAAGCATGCTCAGTGGTACCGAGTTAGGACAATAATTCTGGTAGAGGCAGTGGAGACTACATGTTACTTGGTTAACAGATCACCTTCATCAGCGTTGGAGGATAAGACTCCATATGAGGTATGGACTAGTAAGAAACCCTCTCTTTCACATATGAGGGTATTTGGATGTGATGCATATGTACATGTTCCAAAGGAGAAAATGAGCAAGTTGGATAATAAATTTGAAAGGTGCATCTTTATTGGGTATAAGGATGGTTTAAAGGGTTACAAGCTTTGGAACCCAGAAGTAAGGAAGGTTGTGTACAACTGAGATGTGGTGTTTAGAGAGGTGAAATATGTTGTTAAACATGAATTCCTACCAAAGAACCGAAAGATATAGAGTTTGAGGTAAAGGAGTATGAATCAGACTCTACAACAGAAGAAGACTCAGAAGAGGAAGAACCACAAACTCCAGCTGTGAGAGATCAGTTCAGGAAAGAAGACAACCAGAAAGGTATAGTCCATCTGCTTTCTGTTCAAATTTGTCTTTAACTATAACTGATGATGATCCCATAACCGTTAGGGAGGTCGTAGATTCAAAGGATGGAAAACTCTGGAAGGAGGCCATGGTTGATGAAATGGAATCGTTGCATAAAAATGAGGCATGGGATCTGGTGGAGTTTCCGGCTGGAAGGAAGCCCATCGAGAGAAATGGGTGTTTAAGAAGAAGATGAATGTAGAAGGCAAGGTGGAGAAATAAAAATACAGGTTGGTAGCAAAAGGTTATTCCTAGGTGTCGGGAATTTATTTTGGTGATATTTTTTCTCCTGTTGCCAAAGTTACTTCTATTAGATTAATTTTATCTGTTGCTGCTGCATTTGATTTTGAGGTAGATTAGATGGATGTGAATACATCATTTCTTCATGGGGACCTAGAAGAGGAGATCTACATGAAACAACCCGAAGGCTTTATGGTGAAGGGGAAGAAATAATTTGTATACAGGTTAAATAAGTCTCTGTATGGGTTAAAACAATCACCAAAGATTTGGTATCAAAAATTTGATACCTATATACGGGGACTTGGCTTCACCAGAAGCAAGGAGGATCACTGTGTTTATTTTAAATTAATTGGTGACCATGTTATTTATTTGGTCTTGTATGTGGATGATATGTTGTTGATTGGAAATGACAAAGAAATTATCCAAGATTTGAAGACCCAACTGTTCTCAAAATTCGACATGAAGGATATTGGTGCTGCAAACTATATTTTGGGCATGGAAATAAAGAGAGATCGGGCAAAGAGGAAGCTCTAGTTAAACTAGAGGAAGTATTTCGAGACTATATTGCAGAGGTTCAATATGCAGGATAGTAAACTAGGGAATGTTCTGATTCCTATAGGTACAAAGCTGTCTACTGAACAGTGTCCCAAGACACAAGAAGAAGAGGAGGATATGTCTCGTGTTCCATATGAAAGTGTAGTGGGTAGCCTGATGTATGCAATGGTCTGTACTAGACCAGACATTGCGCATGCAGTGGGAGTATTGAGCTGGTTTATGTCAAACACAGGGAAGGAGCATTGGACAACAGTGAAGTGGGTTTTCAGATATTTGCATGGCACTAGTGATTATGGCTTGTGCTACCAGGGAAGACCAAGATTGGAAAGAGTGTTGGACATTCGTGGTTTTTTTGATGTAGAATGGGCTAGAGATCTGGACCAAAGAACATCTAGAAGTGGGTATGTGTTTAGCCTATTTGGAGGTGCAGTCAGTTGGATGAGTAAAAGACAATCTGTAGTGGCTCTTTCAACTACAAAGGCATAATACATTGTAGCTACTCATGCAAGCAAAGAAGAATTTTGGTTGTAGATATCGTTTTAAAGTATGGGGTTGGTGCAGTAATCTATAAGGATAGTCTGTGATAGCCAAAGTGCAATTTTATTGGTTAAGAACCCTTCTTATCATTTAAAGACAAAGCACATTGATGTTCAATATCACTTTGTGAGAGATATGGTTGAGGCTAAAAGGGTGTTGCTGGTAAAGGTGGACACCTTGAAGAATGCTGCAGATGCATTGAAGAATTATGTGAGCACTCAGAAGTTCTCTTGGTGTAGAGAAACAATGGGTGTTGTACAGCTGGGCTAATGACTAAGCTCTCTTGTGGCCCCTTGCGGAAAGAAAACAAGAAGTGGGAGAATGTTGGGTATGTGTTATATTCTTTCCATGACTAGTCACGCGCAGGGGGGGGGGGGTAACAGGGGGGGTGATAGCCCCCCCTATACATTGCGTCGGACGCAGCAGGGGGGGCAGCAGCCCCCCTGTTCGGGGTCCAGGGCAGTGCCCTAGGAAATTTTTTTTGGTCCTTATTTTTCGGTGGGCGGACCCGCCCATGGTTTTTTGCCTAGTTTTGCACATGGTTTTGGGGCATGATGGTTTTCGGCCCCTGGTATTTTGTAGATCCAGTCAAGGGAGCTACATTTATGTTCTAATATAAGATTAATGGATTGGCGTTTATGTATGCTTCGGCATGTATATATATGTGTTGTAACACTAAAAGGAATATAATGAAAAATCAAGTTGGCCATCCCGATTTGGGATCCAGGGGAAAATATTTGTGTATATATTTTTATGTTTTATGCTCTTGCTATTGTTTATTTCCTATTTTTAAGATTCATTTGCAGATAATTTCTGTACAGGGTTAAAACCTACACATACAAGTTATTGAGTCACTCATGTATCTGGTCAATACTAGGCCAGAAATTTGTTTTGTTGTTAACACCCTTAATCAATTCATGGTGGAATTAAAAAGGGTACATTGGGCAGAAAAAAGGCACATTCTCAGATATCTTTGGGAAACAATTGGATATGGGTTGATATACACCCAAGGGGATGATTTCAAATTAAGCAAGTTCACAGACGCATATTGGGTAGGAAGTTCAGTTGATCGAAAAATTACCTCTTGGTATTGTTTCAGTGTTGGATCAGGAATGATCTCCTAGTGCAGCAGGAAACATAATTCAGTACCATTGAGCTTATACAAAGAATAATATATGGTAGCCAGCATAGAAATGTGCGAAGCCATATGGATTGGAAATATTCTTGTGAGCTTGTTCAGGAAAAGGATGGAGCCGACTAGTGTGTACTGTGACAATCAGAGTTGTATCAAGCTCCTTGAGATTCCAATATTTCATGATTGGTCCAAACACATAGACATCAAATGCCATTTTATCAGAGACATTCCTCAACATGAGGCAGTACAAGTGTAGTACATTCCCATAGGAGATAAAGTAGTAGATGTATTCACAAAGGCTCTAGGAAAAGAGAAGTTCCTTCAGTTCAAGGAGAAGATGAGTATGGTTCAGAACCCATTTCAATAGCAGATGGGTTGTCAGAAGAAATAGTTTAGAGGGAGTTGTAGTACAGTATCAGTTGGAAGCAATATGCAGTGTCAACAATAGTCATATGTAGAATTTTTGCAAAGTTGATGGGCAGCAAGGTTAGACATTAACAATGCATAGGGAGATGCTTTAGGTTCAGAGCAGTATGCAGCGGTGCATATTGTTAGAGAATATTCCTCGCTAAGATGAAGTGTTGATTTGGGGTAGCATCGTATGTGTTCTAAGTCTCAATTTTTTTGGAGAGGATTAGACACATGTATTCCAGATAACCCAGAAATTGTTTAGTGAAATTCCACCGAGATTTTATTCTACTAAAATAATTCATTATTTTTAATGGGACCCTAAGTCTAAAGTTAGGAAAATAAAATAAATAAACGGGAATTAATAGAATGTGGATTTGAATTTTCTAGAAAAGGTAGATCAAGTAAAAATTCAATCTTAGCCATTGATTAGAGATGTAATCTGGGCCGTTGAAGTCTCAATGAGAAGACTATAAGAATGGCTTGAAGGGCCATTTAGAAAACACATTCAGATGGAGAAAGAATCTAGAGATCGAAATTATTTAGTGAGAAGTGCTCAGGGAGAAGATCAATAAAGAGGATTCTCACGGAGAGGGGTAGAGATAATTTTCATAAGGAAGAATCCTAGATCTGAAGATTTCACAGAGAAAATACAACAGGAGACACAAGTAGCTGCACAGAGCTAGTGACACATAAATTACAATGGAAATGCGCAAAGCCGTAGAGGGAGTTTTATTTATGTGGAGGAGAAAAAAAAGGGTCAGTGCAAGTTCCCGGAGGAAATTTTCAGAGGGCATAAGGTTCCATTTTCAAGCCAGCAGTGAGTGTCATTGCATAGAAAAATATTATCTATAGTTGTGGTGTAGAGACTGCATGGGTGACACAATCACTGTGCAGAGGTAGTGTAGAGCAGCTTGAGTCAGGTGCATGTCAGTGCTAGAATCCCATGGAAGAGTGAGATTTTTATCACAAGAATTTATTTTTCAGATTTATCTATATTATTTGACAAGATCTGCAATCATAAATTTGTACTCAGAAAAAATTATTGCATAATGTTAAAACTCTCAATTGTTGCACTAGTTTTTCTACATTGGTTTTTTCCAGGGACAATTGTCCAAAAATAATGGTGTTCATGTGTGTATACTTGCAGTAGTATTTTTCTTGTACTTGTTTATTATGAAGACTATAGTGTATTTCATTTCAATATTTATCACAACACATGTTAAATAATTTTCTTTAGTTAGGCAATAGAAGGGATTTAATCAGTATTTGCAGTAGGATTCCAAGTAGCAGAATTTTCACATTGTGCCCCGTAGAAGCCCATAGGCCACATGCCATACTTTTTTGTACTCACAAAAATATTTCCATTCAAATAAAGAGACTAAATAAGCCTCACCTGCCAGCTTGGTTTTTCTCCTGAAATGGTTTCCCATATCATATCCTGTGTCAAATGTGTCTGTGAGATTTTATTTTTTTGTTCTCTATTTTCTAGATAATTTTAAATTCGCATGCATGCACTATTAGCGGTAAATATATAGATCCAAAAATAAAATAAAATTGTAATAGTGTAGAATCTAATATCTTAAATACAATTTTACTAGACATGTTGTGACAAACTTTCCAGTGGAATATACATGGTAGTTTACAGATCATATTGGTATCAGAGCATGTTTCTTTGGGTGTATGATGGAGATTCGTAGAATATCTATATCGACTATGCCAAACTTTTTAAAACCCCAATCATTGCTGATGAATATGTGAACAACCCTCGTGATCCCATAAATGAGAGGTTTTTATGGATGCAATAATATGTGTTACAAGCCATTTTGTCACATTTGGTCAATAGGCCTCCTAATGGGATCAATAAACATCCTATTCCCCCTTGTCATCATCATTTCACAAATCCCTAACCGTGCATCTTTCATTCTGTAGAGTTTCTTCCTAAAACTACATCAGCTGCGCCAGTTTTAGTACCAACACTCCGTGACCACTTGTTGGAAAATTTTCACCTATAGGTTTCTCGACTGTTGCCTACATTTAACACCTATAGGTTTCTCCCCTTTGCACCTGCGTTAGTTCTAGAAATTTTGGAAAAGGAGAGAAATTGTGGAAGCTTACTCTTCCAAAAGCTTCCAAAATTTGTTATAGTCATTTACCTCAAATAAAACATTTGGATCCTATCCTATACTTATTTGGAGTTTCCATCCCTTATCCTTTGATTCCATCCTCCCATCAAAGGTTGATATAAAACCTTAGATTGGAAATTGGATAAGAACTCCCAACTTACCCCACTCCTCTATATATTTACAACCTTCCATAGCAATGGGTTAGGTTTTTGAGAGTGATTCTACCCTTATTATATTCTTGTGAGAGGTTTCATTTCAATCATTTGGGATTATTAGAGGTACACATTGTGGAAAGGAGAAGAAAAGTCAGCCTGGAGGACCTATTATACAAGATCAACACCTATTTATGGTTGTAAACTCCATCCATTTATATTAATGAAAATAATTCTATTTTCCTATATGTGATGTCATTATTTCAAGTATTTCAATGCCATGTTGATATATTGAATAGAGTACTTAGATAATACTGCATAAATCTCATAGTTTCTTAGCTTGTGTTATCTGACTGTGTAGGTTCTAATTTTGGCAATCAGATATGGAATTGGAGCATTAAAGCTAAAGGAGGAGCGAAACATGGGAACAATTCCATGTAGGCTTCATTCCTTCATCTATTTACTTTAAGGAAATCATTGGATTTCTTTTCCCTCTGTTGTTCTAGGTTAGCCACCAGATCTAGGAGATATACTTTTGTCCACAATCGTAAATACCACATAAAAAATTGGCGACCATAATGGAGAACGGTGTATTCCCTTGGTGGTTTCTTTGTCTAGTCTGTTTGTTTACCTCTTTGATATACCTTTTCTGCTTTACCTAGCCAAGAACATACCCAGGAATTGATTTCATTGAGTCTAATTTTAAATTTTTGTGTCAGAATCCTCCATCCCTGGATCAACACTCCACCAGTTCCTCTAACAAAGCGTTTGTAATATTCCTAACTAGCTTTTAGCTAATTGGAATATTAATTTTTGTTTTTGTTAATAAGATAGATGAATAAGAGGGTATAGGGACCCATAAATCCCTTTAAAGGAATATACCACTTCTTAGTGTGAATATGGGTCAGTGTATATGGATGGGGTCAAGATGAATAAACCATTTCTTAGTGTGAATGTGGGTCAGTGCATGTGGATGGGGTCAAGATGACCAAATCAAAAACACACATGTAGGTAGTGGAGATAGTGGAGGACAACACAATCATTATGGAGGTTAGTGGCCAAGTGTGCATCATCATTATTGTGTGGGGCCAAGGGTGTGAGGGCTCACAAGCATAAAAGGAAAGGGATGGAAGCCATAGAAGGCATTCTGAATATTGATATTGTATTTTTGTTTATGAATTTCTGCACGCTTTAGCTATTTAGCTAAGTTTGTTGTGATGTTTAACACACGGGTGTTTCTGAGCGGAAATCCCTCCATTATCCTCGGGGGACCTTGAGTGCCCACTTAGGAAAGGTAATTTTTGAGCAGCAATTCAACATCTCGCATTAGGACATCATTTTGTCCCTCCATGCAGAAGCAGCCACTTGTAGGAATTACGCATTCCAACAGTAGGGTTTGAGAGGAGGAATGAAGTTCCAAGCATCTTAGATTGGAATCCTATGTGGGGATCTACCCTTCACTTGTGATTATATTTCAGAATCTTGAGAGAAGTATTGTATTATCCATCATCAGGCCAATATTTTTCCACTCTTTGGTAGCACAGTTGTCTTCAACATTTTTCAGTCTAGCAGTGGAAGCTTCAAAGGTGGAAGGAACTTCCAAGCATTACATCTTGGAATCATCTGAGGGGATTAACCCTTCACCCCGTTGAGTGAATTTCAATATTCCATGGAAATATCTCATCATCTGAAATCAGGCCATACTACTGACCCTCTTATCAGCGCTATCTACTTCAAGAATTGCGCAATCTAGCAGTGGCAGCTTCAGACAAGTTGGAAGGATCCAAGTTTCCTAGCTTGGAATCTAGAGATGGGATCAACCCTTCATCGCTAGAGCTGATTGGGAGAAGTTGCAGCATTTTTATCATTATTTCAGCCATCTCCCAGTAGTTACCCAACAAAAGTGTGTAAGTCATCTAGTTGGAGTGTGCTTTGCAACCCTAGAGGGCCGAATTTCAAAGTGAAAACTAGAACAAACCATTTCTTGGTTTTTCTAGGTTTTTCAAGTAGAGTATGTGGTTAAAATATAGGATCTTTCGAAGGACTCTGGTAACATCTTGCACATTTTTCTTCTTCTGAGCATTAATAGTTTCCAACATCACTGCGTAAAGACAACCTTCCAATAGAAATAGCAGCAACCACATTTCCAGTTCTAGGATTTAGAGTTGTTTAAGCCACTTCTTGATGGCTTGAGTGCATCTTATTTGGAACAATATGTACGTTATTTTGATATTTATTATAATGATATGACCCAGATGTTTTTTCTCATGGTTATGATGTCTTAATGTAATATCCTATTGCAGCATATTTCTAGCATTTTTCAGAATTTAGTGCTATATTCCTGTTTTTCTTTATTTGGAATGATGCAAATGTTCTATATTCTTGTTTATTCTATTTTGGAATATTAAAACATTGCACCTCACCTGGTCCCACTTTGTACCAACGTTGCAAAGAAGTGGTGCCTCTTCTGCACCAACATGGCCCGTGTTTTTGCACAAAATTTGTCTTTGTTTTTTATTGTCCCTTTGATCAACCTACTTCCAGCTAACCTTCACTGAGTCTTGAGTGTCTTGTGGTCTCTCTAAATCCCCCATTTGGTTTGAATTTTTGTTTGATTCCCTTTGATAATAATTGATTTTGATTTTCCTTTGTTCTTATCATTAGGTCGGTTGCAAACTAATTTCATTTGTTCATTGATCACTTGGATGAATTGTTGTTCTGGTCCTCATTTTGAAAAGTTCATTTGAATCAGTGATTAAAATTTTTCATCTTATTTTTCTTCATTTAAAAAATTAAGTGTGTTTAAAATAAAAGAAAAAATGCATTTCCATTTAGGGTTTTGTACGCGCATTCATATAGGAATAGTTACATTGAAATGGAAATTGCATCTTTCATATTTTTTGTTGCATGTTTTACGTTGAAAACTAGTTTTTTCTTACCTTCCTAAGTTAGATTTTCATTGAAAGAAATATATTTCCATTCTCTCCTGCTAAATTTTCATTTTAGGATATTTAGGTGACATTCGTGGTGAGCTCAAAACTAAAACTTAATCAAAGATAAACAATAAAATTTATTAAATCAACCTAACGAGCATTCGTAACATTATCACAAACACTTAGAGGTCTAGGCTAGAGACATTTTTTGACATCGTTAAATGTAGGAGTTGTTGTTGTTTACAAGTGTTACATCCTGGGGGTGATATGTATTTCCACATTTTTAAGTGTATAGGAACATACTCTGCATACCTTCAGGTATATTGGATGGTTCTCCACACATTAAAAGTATATGGGAATGATCTAATCTAACTTTTGCGCATTAGACAACACAACTATGGATTGCACTCCCACGTATCGTCGAGTATATTTTTGGAGTCCCCTATAGGTTTCTATCCCACCATAGGTAACTAAGTCTCACACCTTGTATACCATGATACACCGAAGACAACATTCAGGGAGATTGGTTGCGCTACATTATGTCCTTGTTTCGCCAAGGTGTATATTGTAGTTCATGGTTGCTTGGTAATCCTTTATGCCTAGATTACCCTCTTTTTATTTATTTATTTTTCTATTAATAAAATTTATTATCCAACATGGAAGAATTAAATCCCCCACGTTGTCATTCACGTAGAATGAAAAATAACCCCCCTCTTCCACCATAGGCTACTCCTGGCTGTCGTCAGAAGCATAAGAAGACGAAAACTATCAAATCAGGAACTTTGGGAACTACTTCTGACCCTCCACTTGGTATCAATTTGTTGGAATCATCTGTCCCTTTGAGTTCTAATCTCAAGTTTAAATCTACTCTTGAAGATGACACTAAAACAATTGAAACATAATTCCCTGAAACCTTTCTACCTGAGTTTGTTGAACCTAACTTTCCCAAGTCAGAAATTTTGATTCATGAGGTTGTCGAGCCTAAGGATCCTCAGCCATATTCACCTGTTACTTCAAGACCTTCCTCTTCTCTTCCTTTTTCTCAGACACAACCTATATATCTCAGACCTGGTGATGAACCTATTACATACGAACTTGTGATTATTGAAGATATCCCACAATAATATCCTCATCCTTCTACTCTTGTTCATTTGGAACGACTCTATTTTTATCAATCTAATCCTCTTCATGGTATTCAAAATCCGACACAAACTCCTTTTCCTGATTTTTTTGACTTATTTGCAGATCTCTCCAACAATATTCATTGGGATTATTAACCAAGGCTAGAACTAATTTGACCTCTCAACTTGTGTCCACCACTATTTTTGAGACATCAAATAATGCTTCATCATCTATGTTTGCAACATCACCAAAAAAACATCTGTATGGTGGCCCGCCCGTCCTACCTAGTTATCAGTATTTATCTAGTACCTTTTCTAGGGTGTCGCTTCTAGCCCTTGGACCTCTCCCATTTCATACAATTTGGGAATAACATATCGAACTTCTTTTATGAATTCCACATAGTATGTTCTTCTTCCTACACCTACACCCATGATCAAGCAAAAATCTAGCCCTTATGTCACTCAGTAAGGCTACCTTTAATATCCTAACTCTTCTTATGTTGGGTACCATCCATCTATATTGTTGTTGCCTCCATCATCCCCTCCTCCTTTGGATAGGGGGGAAACCTATTGTTGGTAAACCTAAAGTTGTTAATAAACCTTAGTATAATCCTCCTTCTGATAGAATGGGTTACAATGTTTGGAAACCTATTTTTCCCATTCAACCTGGTTCATTTTGGGACCGATTGTTGAATCCTCTACCTGCACCATCTTCGTATCAAATTCCTATCCATCCATCATCACCCGAACAAGCTCAAATACATGTGATCCAACCTTTAGAGGTTGTCATTTCATCACAACATTTTCTATTGGTATCTAGTACTTCCCAAGTACCGCTTACCCAACCTGTGCAAGGTACCTTACATTCTCACTCTCTTGGACAGAGTACACCTCAAGTTTCGATATGAGACATTTCATAGTATGGGACAACCCCAATCAAACCCACCTTACCATGGGATAATGTAAACTCCCATCGAGTAACGGTATGGACCATAGCAAGGTATCCCTGAAGTGCCTTTTTAAGGCCAACAAATACAAACCAAACCATTCCAACAACTTTATCATCATCTTGGGGCCGAAAAACAAGGTCACTTGTATACTGGTTATCAGAATCCTCCCTATGCTAGTACCCAGGTTCATTATTATCAGAACCATCCTTATTTGGGAATGCAAGTTCCTATTTCTCAATCCATTCCTTCATATCTAGGCCATTGTCCTTTAGAATTTAATCAAAATTTTCCTTTTGTGGCTACTCTTAAGTGTCCAGGATTAACTCGTCTCATTAATGACCCCAATTCTCATTCACCATCATGGTTGACTATTCCAACAAATTTCCTTCTGATATCCCAATATTCAATGGGAATATAGGAGAAGACCTGTTGAGCCTCAAATTTGTGCTTTCCTTCACCTCATTTTACCTCATTTTCCCTTGTCCTTTTCTATTTTAAACCCAATTGATCAATAAAAATAGTTAAAATTACTTCTAGAATGGTTTACATGACTGACTTGTTGAATTTTGTGATTGTTGCCATTGTTAAGCATTTTGACCGGAACTAGCTGCAGAATGCAGGCATTCCGTAGCTAACCGGCGATTTTGCAGCTACCTTTATGTTTGAGTATGTTCCAGGTGGCCTCTTGAGGAAAAACGCATATGGGCATGATCCACGTCGTGCCTACATGGTGTGTTGCTCGTCATGGAAGAGAAAATGAATTCTGGGTACAGTTATGCACGTGGGAACACATTTGTGAAGGAAGACTCCTACTAGGACTGTCTCAGTCCAGGTGTCTTTTCTCCTTCACGCAGCCACCTCAAAGACTCCTAAGATGATTTGGATAAGGAAAGACATCATTCCTAAATTATTGTAATTATTGTTACTTGCATTTACTTTATAAACTTTTGAGTAGGCCGAGAGCTTAGTTAGAAATTTTGTGTTAGATTTGCTGCTGGATTTTGTGTAAACTCTGTGTTACGTCTTTGAAGACACAGAGCATTATGTTCAAACTATTGCATCGTTAATGGAGCAGACAAAATTATCTTGAGGGCGTGATTTAATTTGGAGTTGAATGCCGTCAAGTGGTAGAGGGCCCCTGCCCCTTGAACGGATTTCTTTTTGCGTAAACTAGATAAGTTTTTCCTAGCTGTCTTTACGTTCTGCATATTGAATTAGTAGTTGTTTTGTTTTATATACTGTAGTCGTACTCATTCTAGTTCTTCCATAAGAAGACACTCTTCCAACAGACTAAAATGATGAATGTTTAAATGACTATGGTATTGTAGATAGGAGTTAAATTTGTATTTTTTTTTAACTAGCTACTGTAGTCATATTCGTTCCAGTTCTTCCACAAGAAGACACTTTTCCAATAAATTAAAATGATGAATGTTTAATGACTATGGTACTGTAGGATAGGAGTTGTATTTGTGTTTAACTAGATACTGTAGTTATATTCATTCCAGTTCTTTCACAAGAAGACATTCTTCCAACAGATCATAACAATGAATGATGAATAGCTATAGTATCATAGGTATTAGTTGTAGTTTTTAGTCTTCACTATCACAGTTGCACTTGTCCTAATCACTCTTCCACAAGAAGAAATTCTTCCAAGACATCCTTAAGAAGTTCAAGATATGACCGTGATGTGATAATTTAGTTTTTTTTAATTGCTTTCAGTTCATTTGCTTTCAACTGCATACAAGTTCACAGTCAGAATTTTTCTACCTCTTCCACAAGAAGGAACTTTTCCAAAATATCACTAATGATGAACAAACAGATTGTGTAACCTCATAGAATAATGCATGTTAATTAGAACGCTCCGGAGTTTCATTTTGCATTTAATTCATGTCCAGCTACTTCGTTTCAAGTTTGATGATGGCTTATAGTTAACATTGTTCTAGTTCAGAAGCATCTTAAGCTCATG
The DNA here is from genome assembly GCA_034641835.2 of Pinus albicaulis. Classification (NCBI taxonomy): domain Eukaryota; kingdom Viridiplantae; phylum Streptophyta; class Pinopsida; order Pinales; family Pinaceae; genus Pinus; species Pinus albicaulis. The sequence goes on from CM076575.1 coordinate 492,640,677, forward strand.
TTTAAATTAATTCATTGCACTTACATCTCATAGTCACATTGTCACCCTTTGCACAATAGATCACTTTAGTTGATAGGATTCATAAGACAGCCTTCATTATTTACAAATATCTTTTTGTTCTGAAAACCATCAGTGATCCATAACCTTAGGAACAGAAGATAACATCATTTCAAGGTCTGAAATATCTCTGCAAATCCATCACCATAAACAGAGCTCTTCCTCAACAGAACTACCCTGAAAAGAAACCAATATCTCTTGGAGTATAGACTCTGACCTTCAATTGAAATTGCAGAATAGAACTAGGAATTAGTCATGAAATAGATGAGCTTAGAATAGAATGTTGCATCATGGATTAATGTCTAATCGTCTAGTTAGAAACTTTGTATATTTAGTGATCATTTCTCAAAGTCTAGTTTGTGTCATTTGTTTAAGTAGTCACAATGCTCTTGTTTCTATTCAAATATAGTTTAAATGTTGCTTCGCATTTCTTGATTCCATTTGCCATTCCATACATTAGGCCTAACCGTGTTTTTGACCACCAATTTCTTTTTCATTAGTTTCCTAGGCACTTCTAATATCATTGTAAACACAAACTTCAAAATACCAAAAACATCATAAATCAACACAAAAGACCAAAAACATCACAAAATACTACACACAATGCACTAGAAACAAGCACCAGGTACATATGGTACATTTCACTCAGCTTACAAATCCTGTCGACAATTAAATGAACTCGCTTTAGGAGACTAGATTGAGACACAACATTTGGCGCTCGCTGTCGGGAAGTGAAAACTAGGTAATCTTTGTTTCCCTCTTAACATCCAAAAACAATTTTATGCGAGGAGAGAGATTCAAGGGGAAGATTTATAAGTGTTAGTAGGCGTGTTTGATATCTAGAATACCCACTTGCTCTATCTAGACCAACTAGTACACTCTTCAACTCAAACCCATCTTCCATCCTTACTGATCCTGGACTTTCAGAAGATCTAAGGTCACCTATTCCATTGCAGAAACCTTCCACTCTATCCATTGAACCCGCCATAGAAGAGGATCCAAAAACTTTTGTTGAGGATAAACCTTTCTACTTCCACAGAGAGTCAACCATGTAAGGTATAAGGAGGAGGAGGAGTTGGCACGGAGAAACATATTATTTGGTAGAGGTGTAGAGGCAGAGGGATAAGGAGGAAGAGGAGGTAGAGGTGATGGAGGAAGGGGGTAGAACAGAAGCTCTTTTGGTTCCTCATACCCTGATGGAGAAACCAATACAACCAGAAAACATTTCACCTTCTCGGTCCTTCCAACTTTCTATGACTTAAAATCGAGGATCCCGAAACTTTCTTATTCGACCTCTGAAGTACCGTGTAGACCCACTACCTTCAAGATGCCTACAAAAATTGAAATTATTTCCTTCAACTCTCGAAAGGAGCAAACATTGAAGTGGTTTATGATGTACAAGAGTTCCATTAGGACATGTGGGAAGACATGAAACAAGCATTTCTAGAGGATACTTGGATTATTAGGGCAGCTTGCGAATCATAAGGAAGAAGTGAACAAGATAAGCAGCAAAAGAAGATGAAAACTTAGAAGATTTAAGGGTGGGATTAAAATACAAATATAAAAAGGGCAGCAAATGTGGAAAAAAAACCTAGATCAAGACACTTTGGTGCTCTTTTGTTGAAAACCATTAGGGATGAAATGGTTGGATATCCTAATATGATGGGAAAAGGGGATATATCACAACCTTACATTACCCGAAATATCCGAAGCAGGCCAACAACCTTCGTATGGGAACCAAAACCTGGTCAAAGGTCCAAGAGATCCGCTTCTTGCAAGAGCAAGTAACTGCCGACGTACAGATCTGGGGCAGGACATATGTTTGATGATTTTAAACTGGCATCTTAGGGAGTCTTAGTGAAAAACTAGACAATCTCAAGATACAAAAAAACAAGCAAAAGGTCATCCGATGCTCTGGGCAATCTTTGTCCCAAATGTAGGAAGAAACATGCCTTGAGAGAGTGCCTTTTGATGTAAAAGTTGTGGTAAACCTGTGTTATTTGTTCTGAGAAACATGAGACCAAGAATTTTCCTTCTCTTCCTGGTCTCAAGGCTGTTTTTCAAGAAGAAACTCCTATTAGTATCTGCTTTAATCTCTTAACTTTGTATCTAGAAGACTCCTGGTGTGGGATCCTTATTACTGTGATTTCAAGGATCAAATGTATAATCAACCTCCACCTTGAATTTGCAGCAACTCAGCCTCCCAACTAAAATCAACTTCAAGCTTGGGCACAAGGATCACAGGTCCCTATGGAAGATACTTCCATATTATCGTATCTACCCATCTCATTCACTATATCCACAAATTTTCTCAAAATCTTCAAATAAAATTTTCAACAAAATTTCAACAACATCATCCGAACCAACCTCATCAAAATCAACCACTTCCATTACCATTCTCAAAATCCAATAAATTACCAAATAGCTCATACCAAAACCCCAATAATAAGAACCCCCGTAATAGCATACATGAGTGTTAGAAGGACAAACAATTTCCAACTATTTAATTACCTCAGACTCAGTGACATGAATCCTAGGTCCTGGATACACGGAGTAGAGGAAACTTTCTCAGGATCATACAAGAATGTTCAGATAATTCTCGAGGGTAAAGACTTCCATGGGTTAATGTAAGTCTGAGGAAGAAACATCCTTCAAGGCCAAACATTGAAAAAAAATGAAACAAAAAGATCCAATAAGCTCAACCCGACAGGAGCAACCATCCACATCTACTTCTATACTCTCCTCCCTTTCCTGAAGATTACAATTGACAAAGGTGTAGAAAACAAATAATGTGCCTAATTATGATTTCTCGGATGAATTGAGAAATGTTTATATTTAAAATTTATTATTAAAGCTATCAAGGAAATCCCAATTTAGCTGTAAAACAATAAAGGAGTTATATGAAGATAATGCATAAAAAGAATAAGAGAAACCAGAAAATTCAACTGCAGGACAAATAGTTGTATGAATATGATGGTAAAGACTACTATTCCAAAGTACCTTGACCCGCAGGAACCAATATCAAAATTACAATTACTGGAATTGAAACTAAAACACACTCATTGACTTAGGGACAGCAATAAATATCATGAGTAGACAAATCATGCGGATAAACTAAAACTTTCCACCTTCTTTACAACCCACATCATTACAATTCAAAGTGGAGCAGATCTCGTATCTACCGTATGGGGTAATAGAAGACATTCCAAAGAAGTCCTCAGACTCTTGGGAGCACTCCCCGTGGATTTCCATGATCCCGATACCCAAGAATAACACCTAGGAGTCATCCACATACCATGAAGACTCTGCTGGCTGGGCTAAAATTATCTTATTAGTTGTAGGTCCGCAGGTATTTATAAAGTTCAACAAAGAAATTCACTTTATATCCTCCAAATTTAGACAATTGCTGCATCTAGATGACACTAATGGATAGAGGATGAAGAAGACAGAAATCTACTCTTCACAATTTCGTAAATTAGTGAAGATAATCAAATTCAATACTCAGAAAATTTTGAATTTCTCCAGCACAAACAACAAGAATCATTTCTGAAGAGAAATCCAATATTGAGTTCTTGCTATCTAGATGTATGTTCCTTCATTCTATGGACAAATTTAAGGGGTTTACATGTGAAATTTTTCCAGGGCACCTTGAATATAAACAAAACCTGAAAATCTCACAAGAAGAGCTAGTCATATTATAGAGACATTCTTCTCGCATATGCATGGGAATACACCCATATAAAAGGGATAAGTCCCAAGACTTGTACTCATCACATCTATATAGAGGTACCCAGAAACCAACTGACAACCTCAAAGACGGATGAATCCAAATCTTAGGGAAATTGTCAAGGAAGAATTACAAAAATTGTTGAAACAAGTTAACCCACCCATCCTATTTTATAGGCCGTGGCTTCCCTTTAGTAATTGTGCACCAAGAAAATGGAAAATGGAGGGTGTGTGTTGACTACCTGTAGAACTGACAATGTTATTCTTTTAAAGACCATTTTCCTTACCTTTCATAGATCAAGTATTAGATACATTAGTGTAAAAGTACTTTTCATTCCCCGGGATGGATTTAGTGGTTACAATCAAATCCAAGTAGCACTTACACTGGAAGATAAAACCACATTTACTTGTCCTTGGGGTACCTATGCTTCATTTAGTATTGCTATTTGATTTGTGCAATGCACTCAGTAACATCCAAAGGCGGATAGGAATTTTTTTTCCCGATCCGATACATGACCTGTAGAGGCATACATGATTGATTTGCTGTACTATGGGGATACATTTGAAGAGGCTTTAGAAACTGGAAAAAGTCTTAAAATATGTCAAGAAGCAAACTCTTTTCTTAGTCATGAAAAATGTTTTATGATGTTCAATTAAGGTATTGTTTTAGGCACCATATTTAGGATGGGATTAGAGTTGATGAGGCTTAAAGTTAAGTCATTTCTAACCTATCCTATTCCTAAGTTGCAGAAAGAGATGTGAAGTTTTCAGATTTGTTGTGGTACTATCCTAGGATTTATAGAAAACTCTCTACCAAAATAGCATCTCTCTTCAAATTACTCACCAAAGATTGTGACTTAAGTGTGGACTTCTCATTGCTATTAGCTTTGAAACCCCGAAAAACCAAAATCAAGTGACTATATTAAGGGACCTAACTCAGTTACCTTTTCATATCTCGATGATGTTTTCCGATAGACACTGGGAGATTGGACAAAGAAGATTTAATTCCTATGCTATCTATTAGGACAAGAAAATTTGACTCATGCAGTTAAACTATATCAGAATCGAAAAAGAGTTTTAGTCATATCTGTGCCATTAACAAATTTAGACACTATAGACAAGCAGAACTTTTATTCACATCGATCATTCCCATTACATTAGATATTTAATGAATAAATCAATCACTAATGGTAGAGTTATAAGATGGTTGTTATATTGAAGAATTAAATACTATTCTAGATAGGTCTGGAAACAAAACACTGTAATACTTCGCCTAGAATTCAAAATATCAAAGATGACACTCACAGATCAATTTCCGATGAATATCTTGCGCTTCTACTCAAACTCCATGGTTTGGTCGATATTGGTATCATTAGTTTCAGAAAGCCTTCAATTATAATGCAAGGGATAAAAGAAAATCATTAATGATAAAGGTAAGATATTCATGGTTGTGCTAATGAGTTGTACAAGATAAAGTTCAGATTTGATCATTAGAAGGGGTGGTTTCGTGAGATGATGTCAAATTGGCAATGTCATGATGAACCTTGTGGCTTTACACTGGTATAAGAGTGAATGCCCTATAAGATCCTTAATTTAGGATATTATTGGCCATCTTTGTTTAAAGATGCAAGGAATATGTCAAAGGTGTGACACACAAAGGGTAGGGAAACCTTCTCCTTCGTGTGAGATGCCATTACAAACTCTCGTGCACACATTGAACCTTGAAAATGGGCTCTTGGATTTTGTAGGACCCATTAGTCCTCCATCAAGACAAAAGTAGCTAGATACATTAGTCAAATCGATTATGTTACTAAGTGGGTAGAAGTTAAACCATTACTTGTTGCTAATGAATCATCCAGGAAGTTACTTTTTTCTTTTGAGATATTTACTCACGGTGTCCCAAGGGAAATTGTTACGTGATCAAGGAGCTCAATTTACATCAAGGCTAGTGGAGCAAATGATGGAGAAGTGTTAAAATCTGCATATAGAACATCTACTCCTTATCATCCACAAATGGCTTGTTGAATCCACTAACAAAGTCATTGAAGGAATCCAACAAAGACCGTTCATCTACATAGAAGAGATTGGGTAGATAGGCTTCCCGAAGCCTTGTGGGCCTAGAACTAAGGAGGAACACAATGTTATACTTTATGAGTTTGTTTATGGAGGCAAGCTGCTCTCCTAGAGTCTCCAAATCCAAACATTCAAGATGGTTAGCTCACTAGGACTGATCTAACGAGGCACAAAAGCATAGACTAGATCAATTAATGAAATCGATGAGACTGCACAAGATGCAAGCTCGTGTAAAATAAGTCTAGTCCAACAAAGAAAGGGTCAGGATGGCAGACAAGTACATCAAAGAGAAGAAATTTAAAGAGGGTGATTTGGGTTTCTTGTTTGATTCAAAATTCAAGGATTTTCAGCATGGGAAATGCATACATTGGTTTAAATATATGAAATTGTTCAATTTTTGATAATGAAGTGAAAATCAGAACTATATGATGAAGAGGAGGTCATTTTCTTGTGAAATCAACATAGACCTAAGCTATACCACAAGCTACCTCAAGAGAAGAGTTTGTCAAGAAGTTCCATGACATGATGTAGTTAATGAAGAAGAGTCTCTCTTCATCAACTTGATTAAATTTTTCTCAAGCATTTCTCTTTGAAAAAAAAGGTATAAACATGAAACCAATCACCGATTGGGTATGTTTTATACGTAAAAGATATGGTGAAAATCGTAGTTCTCCGACACTCTAACTTTTCCCATTTTTTTGTTTCTAAGCAAATGTTATAAAATCATAAGTTCAAGGCCATAGTACTTATGATTCATTTCATCTCACTCCATTCACTATCCATCCATACTTCATCTCATCCATCATTCACATTTACCCATTCCACATCCCATTCATTTCACTCCATCTTTCCATTCACTTCATTTTCATGTCAAAACATAGTAATTCTGATATCTCGTCATAAGTGAATAAAATATGCCATGAATTGCGCATAAATTTCTTACATGTTCCTTCATTCCATGAACCGAATCCATTCTTATTCCATTATCCACTTCACAATCCATCATCCATTTTCATCCATTTTCTATAAACATTTCACTCCATCCTCTTAAACATTTCTATTTTCTCATGTTTAAAGTGTTCTATAGAATATCTCAAGAAATTTCATGACATTCTCGTTGTACCGATCACCTTTTCGTGTGCTCCCGACACTTTTTTGGTAAAGTATAAACCCCTAAGGCATCAACCAAACAGACATCGAATTACAAACAAAGTGATCCAAAGAATTCATGAATCAAAAATATCAAGAAAAATTGTGAAAGATTCTCCAAAGATGAGCAGAAGACAAATACACAAACATCAAATAAAGGCGAGGTAACAAATTTAAATTACGCAATCATAAAATTTAGCATAGTTTAGTTGTGGAATTATTCGAAAGGCTGTTTCAATTGTTTTATTGATCAGCACCAAACAAACCTCTATAAACTTTGTATTAAAACTTTCGGATTCAAATTTTCCATTCGATAGCATTTGAGCAAGAAACGGCCAAAGCATTTGAAATTCCCACGACTTAACCAAGTTCTTTAATGATGAAGATTTTTCCCCGCCATTGCAACTTCTCATTAAAGTTTCCTGTAACTATTAATGCAATCCTCCACCTCACTCCACCACTCTTATGTCATGACCATTTGCCATAACGTCATTCCTTTGTAGCCTTTATTCCATTCTCAAGGCAGAAGCATTATTACTTCACTGTGGAGTGTGAATAAAAGAGGTAAATTGGAAGCATAACCCGTGTGGAGAACTCAATGAATGACAAAGATATCACCGAGAACTAAGTTTGAAGCATTTTCACCCCGTCACAATACGTAATTGTATTTTCTGTAGAGTTTAAAACCTATTACACTAACATTAAAGAGGTGCTAAAATTAAAGACTTTGCTACCAAAGACAGAGAGGGTAGTGATTGAGTTTAAAGTCTCATATTACCAAGACAGAGGTGGGTAATTGTTTTGAAGTTGTTGTTACCCGAGCGAGAGGCTGTAGGCAGAATTTGGCGATACCATTTGCTATCGTATGAGCGTAGGTTGAGTTTGAAGTCCGTTGTTATTTAGAAACAGGTTGTTTTTCAGTTGATTGAGTTTGAAGTCTTCATATCAAAGACGGAGGTATTGCAAGTAAAGAAACTTGAAACCATCTACCACCGTCTATCGAGACATATTAGCTCGAAAATTGAAATTGCTTTCATATCTCTCCAAAGTTCAATGTATGCACATCAGTCCGAGGTTTCAAGGCATTCTCATTATCGTCAGATACTCAACCAAAGATTTTGAAGATCTCCATAAGTATTATAAATCAAAGGTATGTCCTCTCAAAATTGAAGCCATTTTCATTTAGAGCTTGGAAGCTTACTTTATCCAAAGTAAAAGACATTGTCTGTGGAAGAGGGTACTTGATATTGGAAACATCAGTGGTTTCCATCAAGGACTGAGCCTCAGGATCAAAGATGAAGGTTACCCAAGAATGCAAGGAGATGTTAATAAAATAAATAGGATGGCTTCAATTCTTGAAAAATTTAATGGTTTATGGGTTGTGCTAACTAAAACACGGCTTAATTAATCAAGGCAATCGTTGAGAGGGGATGTCAAGTTTTCATATCAAGTTTTTACAACAGAGGCTGCTGTGGATTGTCTGTGAATCGGGAAAGATGGTTTGGTGTGTAGGGAATCTTCACAATGACTCAGAAACAAATTTTAAAATCACCAAATATGGATGTTAGTGTGTTCAAGAAATAATTCTCAAAGACAAATTTTTGGAAAAAGCAAATGAGAAACATACTACTTTTACAAAAAGTTTGTTATATGTGAGGGCAGATATGGGACATTTTATGTCTACCATATATTAGACCAATGTTACTTAGAGAAAAGATTTAAATCTACTCATATTTTGCATCAAAGTCTCAAGAAAACGGTATTTCTCGTGTTCTAGAAGAGTTCAGCTTTTTGGAGACAACTCATCACTGCGTGGGTTAGCTAAAATTTTAATTGAGCATCATCTATCTAACCAAATGATATGGGATGATTTCTTAATAAGAATCATTTGAAGAAGCAAAAGAACTATCACCTCAACTACACAATTATAAAAAAGAAGTAGGAAATGGAGGACTCGGCATGCAAAAGGACAAACCTAAGCTCAAGAAAGCAAGGAGGAAGCTATTTTGAGAAGCAGACTTAATCAAGAGCCAAATCAAAGGAAAAGAAGATAATCACAACTGCTATATAGAAAGGAGGGCCCTCAACTTAGGAGAAGCACAGACAAAAGGAAAATCAAGAAACATCAATCAAACAAACAGTGGGTAAATTAATATTAAAGACAGAAGAACATCCATAAAAGACAGGATGATGAAGATTTTTATGAAGGCACCCTAGACGATCCGTTTCAATGTGAAATCTATGATTATGTGGAAACTTTAGAGAGAACAGTCGTAAAGAGAAGAGAGGAACTTCATCTTCCATTAACCGAAATTGATATATTGAGGAGGGATAGTATGAGTTGGAATTGTTGAATAGACACATCAAAAATGAGAATGAAATTCTCAAAGATCAAATCGTTTCCGATCGACATGAACTCAACCTTATCCTCGCATATAGACAAAGTGGAGAGGACCAATGAGAAGATGAAGACAAGAACAAAAGTTGACTGTGGCACTCAAACCCCTGTGTTCAAACTTTGTGACTGAACCCAAGGCCTCTTCTAGCTGTACAAAGGAGAAGAAGGGGATTTAGATGTCCTTTTAAGCCTCTGCACTATAGGACAATTTGCATGAGGACACATGCAAAGAGACAACATGGGGGTATGTTGAGCCTCAAATTTGTGCTTTCCTTCACCTCATTTTACCTCATTTTTCCCTTGTCCATTTCCATTTTAAACCCAATTGATCAATAAAAATAGTTAAAATTACTTCTAGAATTGTTTACATGACTGACTTGTTGAATTTTGTGATTGTTGCCATTGTTAAGCATTTTGACCGGAACTAGCTGCAGAATGCAGGCATTCTGTAGCTAACCGGCGATTCTGCAGCTACCTTTATGTTTGAGCATGTTCCAGGTGGCCTCTTGAGGAAAAAAGCATATGGGCATGATCCACGTCGTGCCTACATGGTGTGTTGCTCGTCATGGAAGAGGAAATGAATTCTGGGTACGGTTATGCACGTGGGAACACATTTGTGAAGGAAGACTCCTACTAGGACTGTTACAGTCCAGGTGTCTTTTCTCTTTTACGCAGCCACCTCAAAGACTCCTAAGATGATTTTGATTAGGAAGACATCATTCCTAAATTATTGTAATTATTGTTACTTGCATTTACTTTATAAACTCTTGAGTAGGCCGAGAGCTTAGTTAGAAATTTTGTGTAGATTTGCTGCTAGATTTTGGTGTAAACTCTGTGTTACGTCTTTTAAGACACAGAGTATTATGTTCAAACTATTGCATCGTTAATGGAGCAGACAAAATTATCTTGAAGGCGTGATTTAATTGTGAAGTCGAATGCCGTCAAGTGGTAGAGGGCCCCTGCCCCTTGAACGGATTTCCTTAGCGTAAACTAGATAAGTTTTTCCTAGCTGTCTTTACGTTCTGCATATTGAATTAGTAGTTGTTGTGTTTTATATACTATGGTCGTACTCATTCCAGTTCTTCCATAAGAAGACATTCTTCCAACAGACCAAAATGATGAATGATTGATGACTATGGTATTGTAGGATATCAGTTAGATTTGTATTTGTTTTAACTAGCTACTGTAGCCATAATTCGTTCCAGTTCTTCCACAAGAAGACACTTTGCCAATAAATTAAAACGATGAATGTTTAATGACTATGGTACTGTAGGATAGGAGTTGTATTTGTTTAAACTAGCTACTGTAGTCATAATTCGTTCCAGTTCTTCCACAAGAAGACACTTTGCCAATAAATTAAAACAATGAATGTTTAATGACTATGGTACTGTAGGATAGGAGTTGTATTTGTTTTTAACTAGAGACTGTAGTTATATTCATCCTAGTTCTTTCACAAGAATACATTCTTCCAACAGATCATAACAATGAATGATGAATAGCTATAGTGTCATAGGAATTAGTTGTAGTTTTTAGTCTTCACTATCATAGTTGCACTTGTCCTAACCACTCTTCCACAAGAAGAAATTCTTCCAAGACATCCTTAAGAAGTTCAAGATATAACTGTGATGTGACAACTTAGTTTCATTTGCTTTCAGCTCATTTGCTTTCAATTGCATACAAGTCCACAGTCAAAATTGTTCTACTCTTCCACAAGAAGGAACTCTTCCAAAATATCACTCATGATGAACAAACCGATTGTGTAACTTTATAGGATAGTGCATGTTAATTAGAATGCTCCGGAGTTTCATTTTGCATTTAATTCATGTCCAGCTACTTCATTTCAAAGTTTGATGATGGCTTATGGTTTAACATTGTTCTAGTTTAGAAGCATCTTAAGCTCATGTTTACATCAATTCATTGCACTCATATCTCATAGTCACACTGTCACCCTTTGCACAGTAGATCACTTTAGTTGATAGGATTCCTAAGACAGCCTTCATTATTTACAAATATCTTTTTGTTCTGAAAACCATCAGTGATCCATAACTTTAGGAACAGAAGATAGCATCATTACAAGGTCTGAAATATCTCTGCAAATTCCTCACTACAAACAGAGCTCTTCCTCAACAGAACTACCCTGAAAAGAAACCAATAACTCTTGGAGAGTAGACTCTGACCTTCAATTGAAATTGCAGAATAGAACTAGGAATTAGTCATGGAATAGATGAGTTTAGAATAGAATGTTGCATCATGATTAGTGTCTAATTGTCTAGTTAGAAAACTTGCATATTTAAGTGATCATTTCTCAAAGTCTAGTCTGTGTCATTTGTTTAAGAAGTCATCATTAAGCTCTTGTTTCTATTCAGTCATAGTTTAGATGTTGCTTCAGTATTTTTGATTACATTTTCCATTCCATACATTAGGCTCAACTGTGTTCTTGACCACCAATTTCTTTTCATTAGCTTTCTAGACATTTCCATTGTAAACACAAAACTTCAAAAGACCAAAAACATCATAAATTAACATAAAAGACCAAAAACATCATAAATTAACATAAAAGACCAAAACATCACAAAACACTACACACAACGCACTAGGAAACAAGCACCTAGGTACATATGGTACATTTCACTTCAGCAGTTTACAAATCCTGGTTGACAATTAAATGAACTCAGTTTAGGAGACTAGATTGAGGCACAACATTTTGGCGCTGTTGCCGGGGAAGTGAAAACTAGGTAACCTTTGTTTCTTAGCATCCAAAAACAATTTTATGCGTAGGGAGAGAGATTCAAGAGGAAGATTTATAAGCAGCAGAGGCATAAGTTTGACATCTAGAACACCACTTGTTTCATCTAGATCCAGAACTAGTACACCTTCAACTCAAACCCATCTTCCATCCTTTACTGATCCTGGACTTCTAGAAGATCTAAGGTCACCTATTCCATTAGAGAAACCTTCCACTTCATCCATTGAACCTGCCATAGAAGAGGATCCAAAAACTTTTGTTGAGGATACAAACCTTTCTACTTCCACAGGAGAGTCAACCATGGCAGAAGAAAAAGGAGGAGGAGTTGTTAATGGAGAAAACACATTATTTGGAGGAGGTAGAGGTAGAGGTAGAGGAGAAGGAGGAAGAGGAGGTAGAGGTGCAGATGGAGGAAGAGGTAGAATAAGAAGCTCTTTTGGGTTCCCTATACTTGATGAAGAAACCAATACAACCATGAAAAACATTTCACCTTCTGTCCTTCCGAACTTCTATGGACTTAAAACTGAGGATCCTGAAACTTTCTTATTCGAATTTGAAGTACTGTGTAGGACTTATGACTACCTTCAAGATGCCCAAAAATTGAAATTATTTCCTTCAACTCTGAAGGGAGCAGCATTGAAGTGGTTTATGAGCTTAAGCAGTAGTTCCATTAGGACATGGGAAGACATGAAACAAGCATTTCTAGAGAGATACTTGGATTATTGTATGCCGCTTAATCATAAGGAAGAAGTGTTCAAGATGTTACAAAAAGAAGATGAAAACTTAGAAGATTTGTTGGAAAGATTTAAATACAACATAAAAAGGGCACAAATGGAAAACCTAGATCAAGACACTTTAAAATCTCTTTTGTTGAAAACTATTAGGGATGAATGGTTGGATATCCTTAACATGATGGGAAAGGGGGATATATCACAACTCACATTACCTGAAATATATGAGTTATGTATCAACCTTTCCAGAGGGAAATCCAAAACTGTCAAAGGTCCAAGAGATCCTGCTCTTGCAAGAGCAAGTAAATCTGCTTCTGGGACAGGAGGTAGATCAGAAATAGGACACATGCTTGATGATTTTAAATCTGACATCTTAGGGAGTCTTAGTGAACAGATAGACACCCTCAAGATACAAAACAAGCAAAAGGTTGAATCTGATGCCTTGGCAATATTTTGTCCCAAATGTAGGAAGAAACATGCCTTGAGAGAGTGCCCTTTGGATGTAAAAGTTGTAGAAACCTGTGTTATTTGTTCTGAGAAACATGAGACCAAGAATTGTCCTTCTCTTCCTCGTCTCAAGGCTGTTTTTCAAGAAGAAACTCCTACAGACTCCACAGAATCTCTTAACTTTGTATCTAGAAGACCTTGGCAGGGATCTCAGACACAAGGATTCCATGATCAAATGTATAACCAACCTCCACCTTGGAATTCTTGGCAGCAACCCTGGCCCCAATTTCAAAATCAATCTCAAGCTTGGGCACAAGGATCACAAGGTCCCTATGGAAGATACTCTCCATATTATCAGTATCCACCATCCTATCCACCATATCCACAAAATTTTCCTCAAAATCTTCAACAAAATTTTCAACAACATCATCAGAACCAACCTCATCAAAATCAACCACTTCCATTACCATTCCCTCAAAAATCCAATCAATTACCAGCTCAGCCCATACCAAACCCCAATAATAAGAATCCTCATAATACATACATGATAGAAGGACAACAATTTCCAACTTATTTAATTACTCCTCTAGACCTTAGTGATGTTCAACTTAGGTCTCGAAGGATACTTGAGAAGAGGAAACCTTCTGTGATCATACAAGAACAAGATAATTCTGAGGAAGACTCCCTACGGGTTAATAAAAGTCTTGAGGAAGAAACATCCTTTCAAGGCCAAAACATTGAAAAACTAAAACAAAAAGATCCAATAAGCCCAACTCCAGTATTAGAGCAACCATCCACATCTACTTCTATACCTCCCTTTCCGGAAAGATTACAAATTGACAAAGGTGTAGAAAAACAAATAATGGTGCCTAATTATGATTTCTTGGATGAATTGAGAAATGTTTGTATTAAAATTCCATTATTGCAAGCCATCAAGGAAATCCCAATTTTAGCCAAAACAATAAAGGAGTTGAGTATGAAGACAACAAAGAAAAGAATAAGAGAAACCAAGAAAATTCAACTAGTAGGACAAATAGCAGATATTATGATGGGTAAGATTACTATTCCAAAGTACCTTGACCCAGGAAATCCAGTTGTCAAAATTCACATCAATGGAATTGAAATTCAAAACACACTCATTGACTTAGGAGCAGCAATAAATATCATGAGTCGACAAATCATGGACAAACTAAAACTTCCTAATCTTCTCTTTACACCCACACTATTACAACTAGCAGATAGATCTGTGATCAGACCAGATGGGGTAATAGAAGATATTCCAGTGTCCCTAGACTCTTGGGAGTACCCTGTGGATTTCATGATCCTAACACCCAAGAATAATCTAGGAGGCCATCCTGTTATACTAGGAAGACCTTGGTTGGCTACAGCTGATGCTTTTATTAGTTGTAGGTCCGGTGATATGTATATTTTTGATGGAAGTTCAACAAAGAAATTCACTTTATATCCTCCAGCTAGGACAATTACAGATCTAGATGACACTCAATGGATAGAGGATGAAGAATATTTACAACCACTCTTCACAATTTCAGAAATTAGTGAAGATAATCAAATTCTGAATACTCTAGAAAATCTTGAATCTTCTCCAGAGCACAAACAAGAATCATTTCAAGAGAAATCCAATATTGAGTTCTTGTCATCTAGACAGATGTCTCTTCATTCTATGGACAAATTTGGTAGTTCTACAAGTGAAATTTTTCCAGGCAAAACTTTGAACATAAACAAAAACCTGGAAAAATCTCAACAAGAAGAACTAGTCAAAGTATTACAGAGACATTCTTCTGCATATGCATGGGAATACACTGACATGAAAGGGATAAGTCCCAAGACTTGTACTCATCACATCTATATAGAGGCAAATTGCAACCCAATCAGACAACCTCAAAGACGGATGAATCCAAATCTTAGGGAAATTGTCAAGGAAGAATTACAAAAATTGTTAAATGTTAACTTCATCTATCCTATTTCAGATAGTCAGTGGGTTTCCCCTTTAGTAATTGTACCTAAGAAAAATTGAAAATGGAGGGTGTGTGTTGACTATCGAGAACTGAATAAAGCTACTCTTAAAGACCATTTTCCCTTACCTTTCATAGATCAAGTATTAGATACATTAGCAGGTAAAAAGTACTTTTCATTTCTGGATGGATTTAGTGGTTACAATCAAATCCAAGTATCACTTGAAGACCAAGATAAAACCACATTTACTTGTCCTTGGGGTACTTATGCCTACCGAGTATTGCCATTTGGATTGTGCAATGCACCTGCAACATTCCAAAGGGCAGTATTAGGAATTTTTTCTGATCTAATACATGACTGTGTAGAGGTGTACATGGATGATTTTACAGCTTATGGGGATACATTTGAAGAGGCTTTAGAAAACTTGGAAAAGGTCTTAAAAAGATGTCAAGAAGCAAACCTTTCTCTTAGTCATGAAAAATGTTTTATGATGTTCACTGAAGGTATTGTTTTAGGGCACCACATTTCGGGGGATGGGATTAGAGTTGATGAAGCGAAAGTTGAAGTTATTTCTAACCTATCCATTCCAAGTTGTCAAAGAGATGTAAGAAGTTTTCTAGGATTTACGGGGTACTATCGGAGATTTATAGAAAACTTCACCAAAATAGCATCTCCTCTCTTCAAATTACTCACCAAAAATTGTGAATTTAAGTGGACTTCTGATTGCCAGTTAGCTTTTGAAACCCTGAAAACCAAAATTTCTGAAGCACCTATATTAAGGGGACCTAACTGGAAGTTACCTTTTCATATCTCGACAGATGCCTCCGATACAGCTCTGGGAGCAGTATTGGGACAGAAAGATTTAATTCCTATGCCATCTATTATATCAGTAAAAATTTGACTCCTGCAGAGTTAAACTATACTGTAACTGAAAAAGAGTTTTTAGCTGTTGTTCATGCCATTAACAAATTTAGACACTATATAACAGGCTATGAAACTTTTATTCACACTGATCATTCTACCATTAGATATTTAATGAATAAATCAATCACTAATGGTAGAGTTATAAGATGGTTGTTATTATTGCAAGAATTCAACATTACTATTCTAGATAGGCCTGGAAAACAAAACACTATGGCTGACTTCCTGTCTAGAATTCAAAATATCAAAGATGACACTCCGGTTGAAGATCAATTTCCTGATGAATATCTTTTTGCAGTTTCTACTCAAACTCCATGGTTTGCCGATATTGCTAATTATTTAGTTTCAGGAAAGTTTCCTTCAATTATGAATGCAAGGGATAAAAGAAAAATCATTAATGATAGTGCAAGATATTCATGGGTCGCTAATGAGTTGTACAAGACAGGTTCACATTTGATCATTAGAAGGTGTGTTCGTGAAGATGAGATGCCTGAAATTCTCAAGGCATGTCATGATGAACCTTGTGGCGGACACTTTGCAGATAAGAGGACAGCTTATAAGATCCTTAATTTAGGATATTATTGGCCATCTTTGTTTAAAGATGCAAGGGAGTATGTAAAAAGGTGTGACAGTTGCCAAAGGGTAGGGAAACCTTCTCCTTCAGGTGAGATGCCATTACAACCTCAGGTACACATTGAACCTTTTGAAAAATGGGCTTTTGATTTTGTAGGACCTATTAGTCCTCCATCAAGACAAAAGAAATACATATTAGTTTGCACTGATTATGTTACTAAGTGGGTAGAAGCTAAACCATTACTTGTTGCTAATGAATCATCCGTAGTTACTTTTCTTTTTGAGGATATTTTTACTCGTTTTGGTGTCCCAAGGGAAATTGTTACAGATCAAGGAGCTCAATTTACATCAAGGCTAGTGGAGCAATTGATGGAGAAGTACAAAATCAGACATAGAAAAACAACTCCTTATCATCCACAAGCAAATGGTCAAGTGGAATCTACCAACAAAGTCATTGAAGGAATCCTAACAAAGATTGTTCATTTACATAGAAGAGATTGGGTAGATAGGCTTCCTGAAGCCTTGTGGGCCTATAGAACTACATGGAGAAACACAACAGGCCATACTCCTTATGAGCTTGTTTATGGAAAGCAAGTTTTGTTTCCTATAGAGTTCCAAATCCAAACATTCAAGATGGCAGTTCAGCTAGGACTTGATCTAACGGAGGCACAAAAGAATAGACTGGAGAAAATTAATGAATTGGACGAGATCAGACAAGATGCAGTTCAGAAAACAAGTCTAGTCCAACAGCAAAGGGCTAGATGGCATGACAAGTACATCAAAGAGAAGAAATTTAAAGAGGGTGATTGGGCTCTCTTGTTTGATTCAAAATTCAAGGATTTTCAAGGGAAATTTCGGACACATTGGCTTGGGCCATATGAAATTGTTCGAATTTTTGATAATGGGGCAGTAAAAATCAGAACTATAGATGAAGAGGAGGTCACTTTTCTTGTGAATGGCCATAGACTGAAGCTATACCACAAGCCACTCTCAAGAGAAGAGTTTGTCAAGAAGTTCCAAGGAGATAATGATGTGAAGTTAATGAAGAAGAGTCTCTCTTCTTCATCAACTTGATTAAATTTTCTGAAGCATTTCTCTTTTGAAAAAAAAAAAAATAAATAAAAAAAAATAAAGGTATAAACATGAAAACCAATCACTGATTGGCATGTTTATACAGAAAAGATAGGGTGAAAATCAGAGTCTCTCTGACACTCTAACTTTTCCCATTTTTGTTTCTAAGCAGCTGTTATAAATCATAAGTTCAGTGCCATAGTACTTATGATTCATTTCATCTCACTCCATTCAATATCCATCCATACTTCATCTCATTCATCATTCACATTTCACTCCATTCCATTCCATTCATTTCACTCCATCTTCCATTCTCATGTCAAAACATAGAATTTGATATCTTGCTGCAAGTGAATAAAAATATGCCATGAATTGCATTACAGCCCTTATGTTCCTTCATTCCATGAACTGAATCCATTCTTATTCCATTATCCACTTCATAATCCATCATCCATTTCATCCATTTTCATAAACATTTCACCCATCTCCCAGGAACATTTCATTTTCATGATTAAAGTATTCTACAGGAACATTCTGCAGCTCAGTGGACATTCTGCAGCTGATCACCTTTTCTGCAGCCCGACAGTCTTTTTGACAGCTACAAACCCTGAAGGCATCAACCAGCAGACATCAGAATTACAACAAAGTGATCCAGTGAATTCATGAATCAAAAATATCAAGAAAATTGTGAAAGATTCCTCCAAAGATGAGCAGAGAAGACAAAGGCTACACAAACATCAAATAAAGGGCAGAGGTAATAAATTTAAATTACGATGGCAATTCATGAAAATTTAGCATAGTTTAGTTGTGAAATTATTCAAAGAGTTGTTTTAATTATTTTATTGATCAAACACCAAACAAAACCCTCTATAGACCTTGTATTAAATCTTCCAATTCAAATTTTCTATCCAATAGCATTTGAGCGGTGGAACGGCCAAATCATTTGAAATTCCCACGACTCTTAACCAAGTTCTTTAATGATGAAGATTTTTCCTGCCGTCGTAAATCCTCCGCTGTCTCCTCAAATCATTAATGCAATCCTCCACCTCACTTCACCACTCTATGCCGTGACCATTTTCCATAACGTCATTCCGTAGCCAGTATTCCATTCCGAAGGCAGAAGCATTATTATCATCAGGAGCAGAACAGAAGAGGTACATTGGAAGCATAACGGTGTGAGAACTCAATGAACAGAGAGCATATCACTGAGAACAAAGTTTGGAGCATTTTCACTGTCAACATAGAATTGTGGCCGTGTAGAGTTTAAAGCCTGTTGCTATCAGAGACAGAGGTTGAGTTTGAAGTCTGGTGTTACTAGAAACAGAAGCGTTTTTCAGTGATTGATTTTGAAGTCTTCTGTTACCAAAGACGGAGGTATTGCACAAAAAGAAATTTGAAATCATCTACCACTGTCTATCAGAGACACATTAGCTCGAAAATTGAAATTGCTTCCATATCATTCCAAGGTTCAACAGAAGTACATCAGTCCGACGATTCGAAGGCATTTTTCAAACAGAGGCATACAAACCAGAGATTTTTAAGACTGTAGCTATTTCAAAGGTATGTTCTTCCAAAATTGAAGCCATTTTTATTTAGAGCTTGAAGCCATTTTAATCCGAAAGTAAAAGCCATTGTTTTGTGGATAGAGAAGAGTGTTAATTAATAGTGAAAAATCATGGGTTTCATCGTAAGGATTGAACCTATAGGATCAAAATATTTAGAAGGTTATCCACAATGCAAGGAGATGCTACAACAAATAGGATGGCTCCAATTCTTGGAAAAGTTTAATGGTTGCCATAAGGAAGTCACCAAAACATTTGCTAGATCATTCCAAGGCACTGAGGTTGAAATAGGAGATGTTAAGTTTAATGTTAATGAAGTTTTTATAGCAGAGGCTACAGGATTATCCAGAGCTGGGGAAAGATGGTTTAAAAATAGGGAATTCCATAATGACTCATGGAAACAAATCTTAAAATCACCAAACATGGATGTTAGTGTGTTCAAGAAGGGAATTCCCAGTAAAGCATTGAAGAGCAAATGGAGGAATATACTACTTCTTTTACAAAAAATTGTTACATGTGAGGGTAGATATGGGACATTTTATGTCTACCATATGAGACTAATGTTGCATTTTCTAGGAGAAGATTTGAATCTACCATATTTCCTGTATCAAAGTCTGAAGAAAATGGCTTCCTGTGTTCAGAGAAGAGTTCAGTTTTTGGAAACAACCCCGTATCATCATGGGTTAGTCAAAATTTTAGTTGAGCATCATCTATCTAAATCAAATGATACATGGGATGATTTCTTAATAAGAAATCATTTTGAGGAAGCAAAAGAACTATCACCTGAACCACAGGCCACAAAGAGAAGTAGGAGATGGAGGACTCCAACAGGTAAAATTGACAAACCGGTTCAAGAAAGCAGTGAAGAAGTCATTTTGGAGAAGTTGACTAGAATCAAGAGTCAACTCAAGGCAGAGAAGGTAATCAAGGAATCTGTTATAGAAACAGGGGAGGGTTCCTCTCAACTAAGGAGAAGCCACAGATTAAAAGGAAAACTGAAGAAAACATCAATCAAACAAACAGGGGTAATCAATATTGAAGATGAAGAAACATCTATGGAAGAGTATGATGATGAATATTTTTATGAAGGCACCCCTGAGATTGATCCTGCTCAACAGGAAATCTATGATTATGTGGAAACTTTAGAAAGAACAGCTTCAGAAAGAGAAGAGAGAACCCCCAGTCCTCCACTAACTGAAATTGATATATTGAGGAGGGATAGGTATGAGTTGGAGGTGTTGAATAGACACATAAAAAATGAGAATGAAATTCTCAAAGATCAAATCAAGCTCAAGACTGACATGAACTCAACCTTATCCCTGCATATAGACAAAATGGAGAGAACCAATGAGAAGATGAAGACAAGGAACAGAAAGTTGATCAGAGCACTCACAAACCTCAGGTTCAAACTTGTGATCAGGAAACCCAGAAGGCCTTTAGCATGGAGACAAAGGAAAAGAAGGGGATTAGATGTCCTTGCAGAAGCCTCAGAATTCATAGGATAATTTGCATGAGGACATGCAAAGAGACAGCAGTGGGGGTATGTTGAGCCTCAAATTTGTGCTTTCCTTCACCTCATTTTACCTCATTTTTCCCTTGTCCATTTCCATTTTTAAACCCAATTGATCAATAAAAATAGTTAAAATTACTTCTAGAATGGTTTACATGACTGACTTGTTGAATTTTGTGATTGTTGCCATTGTTAAGCATTTTGACCGGAACTAGCTGCAGAATGCAGGCATTCTGTAGCTAACCGGCGATTCTGCAGCTACCTTTATGTTTGAGCATGTTCCAGGTGGCCTCTTGAAAAAAAACGCATATGGGCATGATCCACGTCGTGCCTACATGGTGTGTTGCTCGTCATGGAAGAGGAAATGAATTCTGGGTACGGTTATGCACGTGTGAACATATTTGTGAAGGAAGAATCCTACTAGGACTGTCACAGTCCAGGTGTCTTTTCTCTTTTACGCAGCCACCTCAAAGACTCCTAAGATGATTTGGATTAGGAAGACATCATTCCTAAATTATTGTAATTATTGTTACTTGCATTTACTTTATAAACTCTTGAGTAGGCCGAGAGCTTAGTTAGAAATTTTGTGTAGATTTGTTGCTAGATTTTGGTGTAAACTCTGTGTTACGTCTTTTAAGACACAGAGCATTATGTTCAAACTATTGCATCGTTAATGGAGCAGACAAAATTATCTTGAAGGCGTGATTTAATTTTGAAGTCGAATGCCGTCAAGTGGTAGAGGGCCCCTGCCCCTTGAACGGATTTCCTTAGCGTAAACTAGATAAGTTTTTCCTAGCTGTCTTTACGTTCTGCATATTGAATTAGTAGTTGTTGTGTTTTATATACTGTGGTCGTACTCATTCCAGTTCTTCCATAAGAAGACATCCTTCCAACAGACCAAAATGATGAATGATTGATGACTATGGTATTGTATGATATCAGTTAGATTTGTATTTGTTTTAACTAGCTACTGTAGCCATAATTCGTTCCAGTTCTTCCACAAGAAGACACTTTGCCAATAAATTAAAACGATGAATGTTTAATGACTATGGTACTGTAGGATAGGAGTTGTATTTGTTTTAACTAGCTACTGTAGTCATAATTCATTCCAGTTCTTCCACAAGAAGACACTTTGCCAATAAATCAAAACAATGAATGTTTAATGACTATGGTACTGTAGGATAGGAGTTGTATTTGTTTTTAACTAGAAACTGTAGTTATATTCATCATAGTTCTTTCACAAGAAGACATTCTTCCAATAAATCTTAACAATGAATGATGAATAGCTATAGTGTCATAGGAATTAGTTGTAGTTTTTAGTCTTCACTATCATAGTTGCACTTGTCCTAACCACTCTTCCACAAGAAGAATTTCTTCCAAGACATCTTTAAGAAGTTCAAGATATGACTGTGATGTGACAACTTAGTTTCAATTGCTTTCAGTTCATTTGCTTTCAATTGCATACAAGTCCACAGTCAAAAATTGTTCTACCTCTTCCACAAGAAGGAACTCTTCCAAAATATCTCTCATGATGAACAAACTGATTGTGTAACTTCATAGGATAGTGCATGTTAATTAGAATGCTCCGGAGTTTCATTTTGCATTTAATTCATGTCCAGCTACTTCATTTCAAAGTTTGATGATGGCTTAGGATTTAACATTGTTCTAGTTTAGAAGCATCTTAAGCTCATGTTTAAATCAATTCATTGCACTCATACCTCATAGTCACACTGACACCCTTTGCACAGTAGATCATTTTAGTTGATAGGATTCCTAAGACAGCCTTCATTATTTACAAATATCTTTTTGTTCTGAAAACCATCAGTGATCCATAACTTTAGGAACAGAAGATAACATCATTACAAGGTCTGAAATATCTCTGCAAATTCCTCACTACAAACAGAGCTCTTCCTCAAATAGAACTACCCTGAAAAGAAACCAATAACTCTTGGAGAATAGACTCTGACCTTCAATTAAAATTGCAGAATAGAACTAGGAATTAGTCATGGAATAGATGAGTTTAGAATAGAATGTTGCATCATGATTAGTGTCTAATTGTCTAGTTAGAAAACTTGCATATTTAAGTGATCATTTCTCAAAGTCTAGTTTGTGTCATTTGTTTAAGAAGTCATCATTAAGCTCTTGTTTCTATTCAGTCATAGTTTAGATGTTTCTTCAGTATTTTTGATTACATTTTCCATTCCATACATTAGGCTCAACTGTGTTCTTGACCACCAATTTCTTTTCATTAGTTTTCTAGACATTTCCATTGTAAACACAAAACTTCAAAAGACCAAAAACATCATAAATCAACATAAAAGACCAAAACATCACAAAACACTACACACAACGCACTAAGAAACAAGCACCTAGGTACATATGGTACACTTCACTTCAGCAGTTTACAAATCCTGGTTGACAATTAAATGAACTCAGTTTAGGAGACTAGATTGAGACACAACATTTTGGCGCCGTTGCCGGGGAAGTGAAAACTAGGTAACCTTTGTTTCTTAGCATCCAAAAACAATTTTATGCGTAGGGAGAGAGATTCAAGAGGAAGATTTATAAGCAGCAGAGGCAGAAGTTTGACATCTAGAACACCACTTGTTTCATCTAGATCCATAACTAGTACACCTTCAACTCAAACCCATCTTCCATCCTTTACTGATCCTGGACTTCTAGAAGATCTAAGGTCACCTATTCCATTAGAGAAACCTTCCACTTCATCCATTGAGCCTGCCATAGAAGAGGATCCAAAAACTTTTGTTGAGGATACAAACCTTTCTACTTCCACAGGAGAGTCAACCATGGCAGAAGAAGGAGGAGGAGGAGTTGTTAATGGAGAAAACACATTATTTGGAGGAGGTAGAGGTAGAGGTAGAGGAGAAGGAGGAAGAGGAGGTAGAGGTGCAGATGGAGGAAGAGGTAGAATAGGAAGCTCTTTGGGGTTCCCTATACTTGATGGAGAAACCAATACAACCATGAAAAACATTTCACCTTCTGTCCTTCCGAACTTCTATGGACTTAAAACTGAGGATCCTGAAACTTTCTTATTCGAATTTGAAGTACTGTGTAGGACTTATGCCTACCTTCAAGATGCCCAAAAATTGAAATTATTTCCTTCAACTCTGAAAGGAGCATCATTGAAGTGGTTTATGAGCTTAAGCAGTAGTTCCATTAGGACATGGGAAGACATGAAACAAGCATTTCTAGAGAGATACTTGGATTATTGTATGTCGGTTAATCATAAGGAAGAAGTGTTCAAGATGTTACAAAAAGAAGATGAAAACTTAGAAGATTTGTTGGAAATATTTAAATACAACATAAAAGGGCACAAATGGAAAACCTAGATCAAGACACTTTAAAATCTCTTTTGTTGAAAACCATTAGGGATGAATGGTTGGATATCCTTAACATGATGGGAAAAGGGGATATATCACAACTCACATTACCTAAAATATCTGAGTTATGTATCAACCTTTCAAGAGGGAAATCTAAAACTGTCAAAGGTCCAAGAGATCCCGCTCTTGCAAGGGCAAGTAAGTCTGCTTCTGGGACAGTAAGTAGATCATAAATATGACACATGCTTGATGATTTTAAATCTGACATCTTAGGGAGTCTTAGTGAACAAATAGACACCCTCAAGATACAAAACAAGCAAAAGGCTGAATCTGATGCCTTGGCAATCTTTTGTCCCAAATGTAGGAAGAAACATGCCTTGAGAGAGTGCCCTTTGGATGTAAAAGTTGTAGAAACCTGTGTTATTTGTTTCGAGAAACATGAGACCAAGAATTGTCCTTCTCTTTCTGGTCTCAAGGCTGTTTTTCAAGAAGAAACTCCTACGTATCTACGTAATCTCAACTTAGACTCAGAAGATCTTACAGTAATCCTGCACACATGGATTTCATGATCAAATGTAGACCAACCACCTTGAATTTAAAAGAAACCTGGCTCCACTTGTCATCATTATTAAGGGCATGGCATTCCACACAGTGATATAAACATACCTCCATATTATCGCATCCACGATCCTATCCACCATATCCACAAATTTTTCTCAAAATTTTCAGCAAATTTTTCAACAACATCATCGTAACCAACCTCATCAAAATCAACCACTTCCATTACCATTCCTCAAAATCCAATCAATTACCAACAAATTTTACACTAAACCCCAATACTTAGAATCCTCGTAATACATACATGATAGAAGGACAACAATTTCCAACTTATTTAATTACTCCCTTCAGACCTTAGTGATGTTCAACTAGGTCTTGGAAGGATACTTGAGAAGAGGAAACCTTCTGTGATCATACAAGAACAAGATAATTCTGAGGAAGACTCCCTACGGGTTAATAAAAGTCTTGAGGAAGAAACATCCTTTCAAGGCCAAAACATTGAAAAACTGAAACAAAAAGATCCAATAAGTCCAACTACAGTATTAGAGCCACCATCCACATCTACTTCTATACCTCCCTTTCCGGAAAGATTACAAATTGACAAAGGTGTAGAAAAACAAATAATGGTGCCTAATTATGATTTCTTGGATGAATTGAGAAATGTTTGCATTAAAATTCCATTATTGCAAGCCATCAAGGAAATCCCAATTTTAGCCAAAACAATAAAGGAGTTGAGTATGAAGACAACAAAGAAAAGAATAAGAGAAACCAAGAAAATTCAACTGGTAGGACAAATAGCAGATATTATGATGGGTAAGATTAATATTCCAAAGTACCTTGACCCAGGAAATCCAGTTGTCAAAATTCACATCAATGGAATTGAAATTCAAAACACACTCATTGACTTAGGAGCAGCAATAAATATCATGAGTAGACAAATCATGGACAAACTAAAAATTCCTAATCTTCTCTTTACACCCACACTATTACAACTAGCAGATAGATCTGCGATCAGACCAGATGGGGTAATAGAAGATATTCCAGTGTCCCTAGACTCTTGGGAGTACCCTGTGGATTTCATGATCCTTACACCCAAGAATAATCTAGGAGGCCATCCTGTTATACTAGGAAGACCTTGGTTGGCTACAGCTGATGCTTTTATTAGTTGTAGGTCCGGTGATATGTATATTTTTGATGGAATTTCAACAAAGAAATTCACTTTATATCCTCCAGCTAGGACAATTACAGATCTAGATGACACTCAATGGATAGAGGATGAAGAATATTTGCAACCACTCTTCACAATTTCAGAAATTAGTGAAGATAATCAAATTCTGAATACTCTAGAAAATTTTGAATCTTCTCCAGAGCACAAACAAGAATCATTTCAAGAGAAATCCAATATTGAGTTCTCGTCATCTAGACAGATGTCTCTTCATTCTATGGACAAATTTGGCAGTTCTACAAGTGAAATTTTTCCAGGCAAAACCTTGAACATAAACAAAAATCTGGAAAAATCTCAACAAGAAGAACTAGTCAAAGTATTACAGAGACATTCTTCTGCATATGCATGGGAATACACTGACATGAAAGGGATAAGTCCCAAGACTTGTACTCATCACATATATATAGAGGAAAATTGCAAACCAATTAGACAACCTCAAAGACGGATGAATCCAAATCTTAGGGAAATTGTCAAGGAAGAATTACAAAAATTGTTAAATGTTAACTTCATTTATCCTATTTCAGATAGTCAGTGGGTTTCCCCTTTAGTAATTGTACCTAAGAAAAAGGGAAAATGGAGGGTGTGTGTTGACTACCGAGAACTGAATAAAGCTACTCTTAAAGACCATTTTCCTTTACCTTTCATAGATCAAGTATTAGATACATTAGCAGGTAAAAAGTACTTTTCATTCCTGGATGGATTTAGTGGTTACAATCAAATCCAAGTAGCACTTAAAGACCAAGATAAAACCACATTTACTTGTCCTTGGGGTACCTATGCCTACCGAGTATTGCCATTTGGATTGTGCAATGCACCTGCAACATTCCAAAGGGCAGTATTAGGAATTTTTTTTGATCTAATACATGACTGTGTAGAGGTGTACATGGATGATTTTACAGTTTATGGGGATACATCTGAAGAGGCTTTAGAAAACTTGGAAAAAGTCTTAAAAAGATGTCAAGAAGCAAACCTTTCTCTTAGTCATGAAAAATGTTTTATGATGTTCACTGAAGGTATTGTTTTAGGGCACCACATTTCAGGGGATGGGATTAGAGTTGATGAAGCGAAAGTTGAAGTTATTTCTAACCTATCCATTCCAAGTTGTCAAAGAGATGTAAGAAGTTTTTTAGGATTTACGGGGTACTATCGGAGATTTATAGAAAACTTCACCAAAATAGCATCTCCTCTTTTCAAATTACTCACCAAAGATTGTGAATTTAAGTGGACTTCTGATTGCCAGTTAGCTTTTGAAACCCTGAAAACCAAAATTTCTGAAGCACCTATATTAAGGGGACCTAACTGGAAGTTACCTTTTTATATCTCGACAGATGCTTCCGATACAGCTCTAGGAGCAGTATTGGGACAGAAAGATTTAATTCCCTATGCCATCTATTATATCAGTAAAAATTTGACTCCTGCAGAGTTAAACTATACTGTAACTGAAAAAGAGTTTTTAGCTGTTGTTCATGCCGTTAACAAATTTAGACACTATATAACAGGCTATGAAACTTTTATTCACACTGATCATTCTGCCATTAGATATTTAATGAATAAATCAATCACTAATGGTAGAGTTATAAGATGGTTGTTATTATTGCAAGAATTCAACATTACTATTCTAGATAGGCCTGGAAAAAAAAACACTGTGGCTGACTTCCTGTCTAGAATTCAAAATATCAAAGATGACACTCCGGTTGAAGATCAATTTCCTGATGAATATCTTTTTGCAGTTTCTACTCAAACTCCATGGTTTGCTGATATTGCTAATTATTTAGTTTCAGGAAAGTTTCCTTCAATTATGAATGCAAGGGATAAAAGAAAAAATCATTAATGATAGTGCAAGATATTCATGGGTCGCTAATGAGTTGTACAAGACAGGTTCAGATTTGATCATTAGAAGGTGTGTTCGTGAAGATGAGATGCCTGAAATTCTCAAGGCATGTCATGATGAACCTTGTGGCGGACACTTTGCAGATAAGAGGACATCCTATAAGATCCTTAATTTAGGATATTATTGGCCATCTTTGTTTAAAGATGCAAGGGAGTATGTAAAAAGGTGTGACAGTTGCCAAAGGGTAGGGAAACCTTCTCCTTCAGGTGAGATGCCATTACAACCTCAGGTACACATTGAACCTTTTGAAAAATGGGCTTTGGATTTTGTAGCACCTATTAGTCCTCCATCAAGACAAAAGAAATACATATTAGTTTGCACTGATTATGTTACTAAGTGGGTAGAAGCTAAACCATTACTTGTTGCTAATGAATCATCTGTAGTTACTTTTCTTTTTGAGGATATTTTCACTCGCTTTGGTGTCCCAAGGGAAATTGTTACAGATCAAGGAGCTCAATTTACATCAAGGCTAGTGGAGAAAATGATGGAGAAGTACAAAATCAGACATAGAACATCTACTCCTTATCATCCACAAGCAAATGGTCAAGTGGAATCCACTAACAAAGTCATTGAAGGAATCCTAACAAAGACTCTTCATCTACATAGAAGAGATTGGGTAGATAGGCTTCCTGAAGCCTTGTGGGCCTATAGAACTACATGGAGAAACACAACAGGCCATACTCCTTATGAGCTTGTTTATGGAAAGCAAGTTTTGTTTCCTATAGAGTTCCAAATCCAAACATTTAAGATGGCAGTTCAGCTAGGACTTGATCTAACGGAGGCACAAAAGCATAGATTGGAGCAAATTAATGAATTGGATGAGATCAGACAAGATGCAGTTCAGAAAACAAGTCTAGTCCAACAGCAAAGGGCTAGATGGCATGACAAGTATATCAAAGAGAAGAAATTTAAAGAGGGTGATTGGGCTCTCTTGTTTGATTCAAAATTCAAGAATTTTCAAGGGAAATTTCAGACACATTGGCTTGGGCCATATGAAATTGTTCGAATTTTTGATAATGGGGCAGTAAAAATCAGAACTATAGATGAAGAGGAGATCACTTTTCTTGTGAATGGCCATAGACTGAAGTTATACCACAAGCCACTCTCAAGAGAAGAGTTTGTCAAGAAGTTCCAAGGAGACAATGATGTGAAGTTAATGAAGAAGAGTCTCTCTTCTTCATCAACCTGATTAAATTTTCTGAAGCATTTCTCTTTTGAAAAAAAATAAAAATAAAAAATAAAAATAAAAAAATAAAGGTATAAACATGAAAACCAATCACTGATTGGCATGTTTATACAGAAAAGATAGGGTGAAAATCAGAGTCTCTCTGACACTCTAACTTTTCCCATTTTTGTTTCTAAGTAGCTGTTATAAAAATCATAAGTTCAGTGCCATAGTACTTATGATTCATTTCATCTCACTCCATTCACTATCCATCCATACTTCATCTCATCCATCATTCACATTTCACTCCATTCCATTTCATTCATTTCACTCCATTCCATTCCATTCATTTCACTCCATTTTCCATTCTCATGTCAAAACATAGAATTTGATATCTTGCTGCAAGTGAATAAAAATATGCCATGAATTGCAGTACAGCCCTTATGTTCCTTCATTCCATGAACTCAATCCATTCTTATTCCATTATCCACTTCATAATCCATCATCCATTTCATCCATTTTCATAAACATTTCACCCATCTTCCAAAAACATTTCATTTTTCATGATTAAAGTGTTCTACAGGAACATTCTGTAGCTCAGTGGACATTCTGCAGTTGATCACCTTTTCTGCAGGCCGACAGTCTTTTTGGCAGCTACAAACCCTGAAGGCATCAACCAGCAAACATCAGAGTTACAACAAAGAGATCCAGTGAATTCATGAATCAAAAATATCAAGAAAATTGTGAAAGATTCCTCCAAAGATGAGCAGAGAAGACAAAGGCTACACAAACATCAAATAAAGGGCAGAGGTAACAAATTTCAATTACGATGGCAATTCATGAAAATTTAGCATAGTTTAGTTGTGAAATTATTCAAAGAGTTGTTTTAATTATTTTATTGATCAAACACCAAACAAAACCCTCTATAGACTTTGTATTAAATCTTCCAATTCAAATTTTCTATCCAATAGCATTTGAGCGGTGGAACGGCCAAATCATTTGAAATTCCCACGATTCTTAACCAAGTTCTTTAATGATGAAGATTTTTCCTGCCGTCGTAAATCCTCCGCCGTCTCCTCAAATCATTAATGCAATCCTCCACCTCACTCCACCACTCTATGCCTTGACCATTTGCCATAACGTCATTCCGTAGCCAGTATTCCATTCCGAAGGCAGAAGCATTATTATCATCAGGGGAAGAACAGAAGAGGTACATTGGAAGCATAACGGTGTGAGAACTCAATGAACAGAGAGCATATCACTGAGAACAAAGTTTGGAGCATTTTCACTGTCAACACAGAATTGTGGCCGTGTAGAGTTTAAAGCCTGTTGCTACCAGAAGACAGAGGTGCTAAAATTGAAGACTTTGATACCAAAGACAGAGGTTGAGTTTGAAGTCTGGTGTTACTAGAAACAGAAGCGTTTTTCAGTGATTGAGTTTGAAGTCTTCTGTTACCAAAGACGGAGGTATTGCACAAAAAGAAATTTGAAATCATCTACCACTGTCTATCAGAGACACATTAGCTCGAAAATTGAAATTGCTTCCATATCATTCCAAAGTTCAACAGAAGTACATCAATCCGAGGATTCGAAGGCATTTTTCAAACAGAGGCATACAAACCAGAGATTTTTAAGACTGTAGCTATTTCAAAGGTATGTTCTTCCAAAATTGAAGCCATTTTTATTTAGAGCTTGAAGCCATTTTAATCCGAAAGTAAAATCCATTGTTTTGTGGATAGAGAAGAGTGTTAATTAATAGTGAAAAATCATGGGTTTCATCGTAAGGATTGAGCCTATAGGATCAAAATATTTAGAAGGTTATCCACAATGCAAGGAGATGCTACAACAAATAGGATGGCTCCAATTCTTGGAAAATTTTAATGGTTGCCATAAAGAAGTCACCAAAACATTTGCTAGATCATTCCAAGGCACTGAGGTTGAAATAGGAGATGTTAAGTTTACTGTTAATGAAGTTTTTATAGCAGAGGCTACAGGATTATCCAGAGCTGGGGAAAGATGGTTTAAAAATAGGGAATTCCATAATGACTCATGGAAACAAATCTTAAAATCACCAAACATGGATGTTATTGTGTTCAAGAAGGGAATTCCCAGTACAGCATTGAAGAGCAAATGGAGGAATATACTACTTCTTTTACAAAAATTTGTTACATGTGAGGGTAGATATGGGACATTTTATGTCTACCATATGAGACTAATGTTTCATTTTCTAGGAGAAGATTTGAATCTACCATATTTCCTGTATCAAAGTCTGAAGAAAATGGCTTTCTGTGTTCAGAGAAGAGTTCAGTTTTTGGAAACAACCCTGTATCATCATGGGTTAGTCAAAATTTTAATTGAGCATCATCTATCTAAATCAAATGATACATGGGATGATTTCTTAATAAGAAATCATTTTGAGGAAGCAAAAGAACTATCACCTGAACCACAGGCCACAAAGAGAAGTAGGAGATGGAGGAGTCCAACAGGTAAAATTGACAAACCGGTTCAAGAAAGCAGTGAAGAAGTCATTTTGGAGAAGTTGACTAGAATCAAGAGTCAACTCAAGGCAGAAAAGGTAATCAAGGAATCTGTTATAGAAAAAGGGGAGGGTTCCTCTCAACTTAGGAGAAGCCACAGATTAAAAGGAAAACTGAAGAAAACATCAATCAAACAAACTGGGGTAATCAATATTGAAGATGAAGAAACATCTATGGAAGAGTATGATGATGAAGATTTTTATGAAGGCACCCCTGAGATTGATCCTGCTCAACAGGAAATCTATGATTATGTGGAAACTCTAGAGAGAACAGCTTCAGAAAGAGAAGAGAGAACCCCCAGTCCTCCACTAACTGAAATTGATATATTGAGGAGGGATAGGTATGAGTTGGAAGTGTTGAATAGACACATCAAAAATGAGAATGAAATTCTCAAAGATCAAATAAAGCTCAAGACTGACATGAACTCAACCTTATCCCTGCATATAGACAAAGTGGAGAGAACCAATGAGAAGATGAAGACAAGGAACAGAAAGTTGATCAGAGCACTCACAAACCTCAGGTTCAAACTTGTGATCAGGAAACCCAGAAGGCCTTTATCATGCAGACAAAGGAAAATAAAGGGATTAGATGTCCTTGCAGAAGCCTCAGAATTCATAGGATAATTTGCATGAGGACATGCAAAGAGACAGCAGTGGGGGTATGTTGAGCCTCAAAGTTGTGCTTTCCTTCACCTCATTTTACCTCATTTTTCCCTTGTCCATTTCCATTTTAAACCCAATTGATCAATAAAAATAGTTAAAATTACTTCTAGAATGGTTTACATGATTGACTTGTTGAATTTTGTGATTGTTGCCATTGTTAAGCATTTTGACCGGAACTAGCTGCAGAATGCAGACATTCCGTAGCTAACCGGCGATTCTGCAGCTACCTTCATGTTTGAGTATGTTCCAGGTGGCCTCTTGAGAAAAACCGCATATGGGAATGATCCACGTCCTGTCTACATGGTTCGTTGCTCATCATGGAGGAAGAAATGGATTCTGGGTACGGTTATGCACGTGGGAACACATTTATGAAGGAAGACTCCTACTAGGACTGTCTCAGTCCAGGTGTCTTTTCTCCTTCACGTAGCCACCTCGAAGACTCCTAATATGATTCGGATAAGGAAAGACATTATTCCTAAATTGTTGTAATTATTGTTACTTGCATTTGCTTTATAAACTCTTGAGTAGACCGAGAGCTTAGTTAGAGATTTTATGTTAGATTTGCTGCTAGATTTTGTTCAAACTCTGTGATACATTCCTAAAAACGCAGAGTGTCATGTTCAAACTTTTGCATCGTTAATGGAGCAGACAAAGTTATTTTTAAGGCGTGATTTAATTTGGAGTTGAATGCCGTCAAGTGGTAGAGGGCCCCTGCCTCTTGCACGGATTTCTTTTGCGTAAACTAGATAAGTTTTTCCTAGCTGCCTTTACGTTTTGCATTTGAATTGGTAGTTGTTTTGTTTTATCTACTGTAGTCATATTCGTTCCAGTTCTTCCACAAGAAGACACTCTTCCAACAGACCAAAATGATGAATGTTTAATGACTATGGTATTATAGGATAGGAGTTAAATTTGTATTTGTTTTAACTAGCTACTGTAGTCATAATTCGTTCCAGCTCTTCCACAAGAAGACACTCTTCCAATAGACCAAAATGATGAATGATTAATGACTATGGTATTGTAGGATAGGAGTTGAATTTGTATTTGTTTTAACTAGATACTGTAGTTATATTCATTCCAGTTCTTCCACAAGAAGACACTCTTCCAACAAACCAAAATGATGAATGATTAATGACTATGGTATTGTAGGATAGGAGTTGAATTTGTACTTGTTTTTAACTAGATATTGTAGTTATATTCATTCCAGTTCTTTCACAAGAAGACATTCTTCCAACAGATCATAACAATGAATGATGAATAGCTATAGTATCATAGGAATTAGTTGTAGTTTTTAGTCTTCACTATCATAGTTGCACTTGTCCTAATCACTCTTCCACAAGAAGAAATTCTTCCAAGACATCCTTAAGAAGTTCAAGATATAACTGTGATGTGACAACTTAGTTTCATTTGCTTTCAGTTCATTTTCTTTCAATTGCATACAAGTCCACAGTCAAAATTGTTCTACTCTTCCACAAGAAGGAACTCTTCCAAAATATCACTCATGATGAACAAACCGATTGTGTAACTTCATAGGATAGTGCATGTTAATTAGAATGCTCCGGAGTTTCATTTTGCATTTAATTCATGTCCAGCTACTTCATTTCAAATTTTGATGATGGCTTATGGTTTAACATTGTTCTAGTTTAGAAGCATCTTAAGCTCATGTTTAATCAATTCATTGCACTCATATCTCATAGTCACACTGTCACCCTTTGCACAGTAGATCACTTTAGTTGATAGGATTCCTAAGACAGCCTTCATTATTTACAAATATCTTTTTGTTCTGAAAACCATCAGTGATCCATAACTTTAGGAACAGAAGATAACATCATTACAAGGTCTGAAATATCTCTGCAAATTCCTCACCATAAACAGAGCTCTTCCTCAACAGAACTACCTTGAAAAGAAACCAATAACTCTTTGAGTATAGGCTCTGTGACATTCAATTGAAATTGCAGAATAGAACTAGGAGTTAGTCATGGAATAGATGAGTTTAGAATAGAATGTTGCATCATGATTAGTGTCTAACTATTTAGTTAGAAAACTTGCATATTTAAGTGATCATTTCTCAAAGACTAGTTTGTGTCATTTGTTTAAGAAGTCATCATTAAGCTTTTGTTGTTATTCAGTCACAGTTTAGATGTTGCTTCAGTGTTTTTGATTACATTTGCCATTCCATACATTAGGCTCAACTGTGTTCTTGACCACCAATTTCTTTTCATTAGTTTTCTAGGCATTTTCATTGTAAACATAAAACTTCAAAAGACCAAAAACATCATAAATTAACATAAAAGACCAAAGTCCTTTGGGAGTTTCAAACACCTTGGAATGATTGTCCAAGACTTTTTGGAGATTTGCATAAATGGATGATTTTGATGTTGGAACTTCTAGTTAGCATAATTGTGCAATTACGCCTCATTGTTCTTTATTTAGAAGCTTTTTCATGACATTAGAGCTTATTATCTTTCCCAGCTTCCTTGCGATGCCCCGTAATTCGACTTCCTTTCCTTCTGAAAAACTTTTCAAGAAAATTTCTTGAAAATTAAAAGCTACTGTCCCCAAAGATTGTAACCATTGTACTCCTAGTACAACATCAACACCTCCCATTGGAATGGAAAGAATTGGGCTATTCAATACATATTCTCCCATGGTTAGCTTTATATTATGGCATTTTCCAGAGCAATTTATAGTTCCTCCATTTGAAACCATCACTTGACATTCTGGTGCTGAGTATAGGAAACAATTCAATTCCTTGGCTACCTTACAATGAATAAAATTATGGGTACTACCCGAATCAATCAAAACTATTACCTTTTTCTTCTTGAAATGTCCTTCTATCTTGAGAGTTTGAGGAGTGGTAATTCCTGCCAATGCATTAGAAGATATGGTCGGACTCATTTCTTCCTCTTCTAGGTTTGGTTCCTGCTATATATCCTCTTGTTTTGAAGATTATTGTTCATTTCCTTATTCCTCTTCACAATCTAGGTAAAATAATTTCTTCTCAACACACTTATGACCTTTAGTGTATTTGCTATCACAACTGTAGCAAAGCCCTTTTGCTCTTTTTTCTTCCAATTGTTGTGGTGTCAACCTTGTAGGTTGTGGAAGTCTAGGAGTAGCAATACTTCCATCTTTATATTTGTGTGTGGTAGGCTTCCTTGTCGCCATAATTTTACATCCAATTTTTCTTGCCAACCTGAATGCCTTTTCCAATGAATCAGGTTCTCAAATGCGAACTTCATGTTGGATGTTATCCTTTAAAGTCCCTATGAAGACATCAATCCAGTAGTCCTTTGGAATATTAGTTATCCTTATATTCAATTTTTGGAAGTCCTCAATGTGCTCCACCACTGGACCCTTCTGTTTGAGAATTATCAATTGGCTAAAGAAGGTGTTTCTTTTTTAATCCTCATAATGTGCTATCATTTCCTCCGTAAAAATTGACCAAGTTACAATTTTTTTACGGGAACAAAGTCATCTATACCATACAAATGTATTTTTTTCTAAATGTAAGGTTGCAATGCATACATTTTGTGTGTTTTGCACATTATTGAGATCAAAATATTGCTCTATTTGTAGTATCCATGTTACAGGATCCTTGCCATCAAAATTCCTCATATCCATCTTTGGAATATGGTGGTTCTTGCATCCAACATTAGAGTTTATGAAATCACGATTAACATTTATTTTGTTCTCATCATTATTTTCCTCTACTATTTTTTTGGCATTAGGAAACATTTCTTGTATCAACTTTGTCAAACTTTCCATGTGTGCATTTAGATCATTCTTCATGTTTTCCATGTTGTCTTTCATGTCATCCATCTTAGCTTCCATGATAGCTTCCATGCCGTCCATTTTAGCTTCCACGCTTTTCTTCAAAACTTCCATTTCATTTTTTGTTGCTCTTTGCGAGAGCGAAATTTGGTGCACTTGCTCTTATAATTTTGATATGTCATGTTGCAATTCTTTGTCTTCATGAGTCATAGTAGAGCCTTCTAAAGGCTTAATGGGTGTTGAATTCTTTTTAGGGAGCATTTTATAATCGAATACTGATATCTATTCTACAATATTCCCTTGGAATCAATTCAAACTAATTTTTCAAACAAGACTTATGTAATTCAAAAACAAAATACACACCTTTTTATTGATTTTGAGGAGCTCGATATTGAAACTAAATTATATATGTTATTTAGGATCTTCAATATCTGAAATTCTGCCCTGCAGTAGCCCTCTGAATCTTCTTTAAATTTCCATAGGTCTCACCCAATTTGGATTCTTCAAGACAAAGTTATGCCCAATCTCCCATAATGACCTAATTATGGACTAGTTCAGTATATCGAGCTTTTACGACGTGCCACGTGTCACTGTTTCCTCCTTCGGCTTTGAAATTGATACAGAGGAAACTAAATTTCATTTAATTGTAGCTAATTTTTATATAATTCCAATCCAATGCTCAGAGAGAGAGTTATAAAGATTTTCCCACGGTCACCTCTTTGAGATGAAATTCGGGAGTCTGAAAAATCCCTAACTTCCACAGACCCTATCACCAAAAATATTGTGAATAAAGCTTTGCAATTTTTCCATGACATTCCTCAGGATTGCAGCTTCGCTCTCTAAATATTTCAGCTTCTAAACCCTTGTAGTAGAAAAAAATTTATAGTGAAAATTCCACGATGACCTGTTTAGGTTAAATTTAGGAGCCTACAAAAATCCCTAACTTGCACAGATCATAACTCCAAAAATGTTTCGAACCAAGATCTAAAATGTTTCCACGACATTCCTCAGGATTTCAGCTTCGCTCTGTAAAAATTTTAGCTTCTGAACCTTTGTAGAAAAAAAGTTATAGCGAAAATGCCATGATGACCTGTTTGGAGCAGAGAAACCCTAGAATCCAAAGCTCTAATACCAAATGTTATGAAAGCAGCTCCAAAAATGGAAGAAAAGAGAGATCAACACCTTATAAATCAGCCACTTCGAGGGGGAAACCTCCAATACATTACATAAATGAACAATTCTTGCATGATACAAATGACCAAAACCTCCTTCTATATATAGGAGTTTATGGGGCCACAATATAATCTTTTCCAACCTAATAATAATAACGTAAGGGCACAATAATAACAATATTGGGGTTACAGGGGTACAAAAATAACAATAACGGGGCTACACTAATAAAAATAAGGGACTAAACTAGTAATATAGGGACCTAACATTGTTCATCCATTTCATCTTGATCAAAAGAAACTTCAACTTCAACATATTCTCCCTCGCAATCTTTCTCTTCACCCTCTTCTATTACATACATAGCAGATACCTGATCCTCGGCCTCCCTTTGGTCATCTTTTGCTATCTCTTTGGGTGCTACTTCTATATACAATGGAGCTTGAACCTGGTCTTGATCTCTTCTTTCCCTCTGCAAGATTTGTAGGGGATGTCTTCTGAATTGAGGGTTAAACTCCCCTCGGTTTTGTTGTACTTGTCTTTGGGATTTTTTATTTTCCAATTCCATCTTAGCTAGCTTATTTTTCAGATTTTTTATCATCTTTGTCATATCTTCAATTCTTAGATCTTGTGATGATTCTTCTTTTTCCTTCCCCTTCTCTTGGATTGGTTGTTTCCCTTTCGCCTTTCCAGCTGCAATCATATTAGCTTCAATATCTAAAGCATCTGTTTGTATCTGCTCAAGAGTAGGGGCTCTTCTCTCTCTCAGTGTAAAGTTAAAATCTCTTCAAAAGCCCCAGAAAAACTACCTTTTCTCCCCTCACAGAGAGAGAGCAATTATATCTCTGCCAGTAAAATATTGTACAATTTGTTGAATCTTTTCACAAACTCAGAAATTTTTTCATTGGTTTTTCTTTTAATTGCATTAAACTCTATCAATTAGTAACCATGATCTCTCTTCTCTCCCCATATTTGATTGAAATTAGTTCTAACTCTTCCCAATCATTTATGGAATCATTTGGTAAACCTTTGAACCATTTCCTAGCCTCTCCACTTAGAGACTGCACAAATAGTCTTATCAGAACATCAATATGTTCTACATTTAAATTCTCAGCAAAAGTGAAAAACAAGGGTAAATGTTGTTCTGCAGTTACTTCATCTTCTCCAGTGAAACGAGGAAGTAATTTAAGGTATTCTTGAGGCATGGCATTCAGTTTGTGGAATATTTAGTGGTGCATATCTATCCATTAATAAAGCTGGTGTTTCCATATTAACAACTTGGTTAACTTCTCCTTGAGTGGTTGAGGTTGATGAACCTGTTGTGAAAGTGAATGAAGGTGGAGGAAAAACTGATATGGGGGTAGGTTGATGGACAATAGTAGAGGGACCAACAAATATATTTGGTTGAGCTTAAGTGGAGGTAAAAGAAATAGACTCGAAAGAATGTTCTTCTAACTGAGGTTCTTGAAAATAAATGGGTGTGGAAGGGGTATCTTGTTCCAAGAAATAGAGTTCCTTGGAAATATCTTCAAACAAAGGGTTATGAGAATTTCTGCCAAGAGCAGGCAATACAGGATCAGGTATTGAAGGAGTTTCGAGTTTTTGAGCCATTTTAGAAACCAATATTTCTAGATCTGGCAAAGCAGGGACTATCTGTTGTGAGGTATCTAACCTCGTGTGAGGCCTTTTGAAAGCCAAAATTTTGAAAATAAAAAACACAGCAAAATATTTCCTCTCACTGAAAAACCAGAGGAAATAATGTAAAAAACCAAGGGAAAATAAACTTTATTTCTTCGTCCCCGGAAACGGTGCCAGAAAATGTTGTCTCTCAAGAAAAAATCCCTTGGATGTGGTAAGGAATCAATGCTTAAGAAATTTTGTAAATGCATGTCACAATTATAATATCATATGGCCTCTGCTTAACACCTTTGGAATCTAATTATTTAATACACTCAATAATTTGATATAATGAAAGCCTTCACAATGCCATAAACTGTTGATATCCGAATGAAATGAAAAGAATAACTTTAAAGGAAACTTGAAGTGATATGTTGAGAAACATAATCTATCACTTTTAAGATTTAGAGGAAATTCAGGGAGAGAGAGGAAACTAGAAATAATATGTTGCAAACACAAGATCTATTACTTTAAAGTTGCATCAGGATTTTGTGAAGAAAGAAGAGATGAGGTGAAGGAGCACAGATTAAGGTTGTTTAACCCTTACTCACAGATGTAATTAAGAGACCGACTACTACATTACTTCACTTCATTCAAAGAGGAATAAAAACAGAGTGAAATTGGAAAGACATATCAACGTCAACAACTGTAGGAAACTTGATATTCTTTCATTTATTTCTCAGAGAATTCAGTACCAAATTAACAATCCTCCAGAGGTCCAAAACTCGAAACCTTTTTTATTTATTTCTATCTACTTAAATACATCAAAATGGTTCGTAACTCCTGAACTTCATGAAACTATTTGGCTACCTAAATTTTTAATATTACTTATGCAGTCATACTTGAGAAAACAAATTAAAACTGGAAATATTGCTCATTTTGCTGAATTTGATGTTGTTGATGCGTCCTCCCGAAGTACCAAGGTGTCCTTTCTAGTTATTATGCAGTGGCTGCATAGTTCTGTAATGACGCCTCAGTGCTTGACTTGACCCAGCTGTCATGCTCCCAATAGGGCCGCTATATGCTCTTATTCGCGACTCTACCTATGCCCCTGTGCTTCAAACGTTGTCAATCATATCACCTGCTACCTGACTCTGCCTCTTCTCCTTTGATCTGCGTCGGGTCACTTACCCAAGTTTTTCTACTGCGTTCTTTCTATTTCTTCATAAAATGGCGCATAACCACATAAGCCCAGACTTGAAATCCTTTAGATTTCATCTTGGAACCAAATCGCATCCATTCCAACATCACACTACGCATTTCATCGTCTTTAACTTTTCTTTAGTGTTTATCTTTTAAAACTTGTGATGTGCGCTATGTTAGTATGAATATTTCGTCGTAAAAGATCACTTTAGCTACGCATAACAAATAGCCCTAACATCGATTATGGCTGCCAAACATCTTTAAATTTGCAATTAGATGATCCAAATAATGTTGCACAAATCCAGATCTAAACATAAAAGACATTAAGCAGATAAAGTAAAATATGGCTCCATGCATCCAATAGACAAGACAAGAACAATGTATTTGAAAGAATTTTTGTATTATATAAAAAGGGGGCACCTGAGATGAAAACAAGAAAGGTGTTTTCTGGTTCTCCTCAATGGGATGGGTTCTTGAAAGTCCTCAGCATTTCAGATCTAAAATTCCTCTCTCTTATTGGTGTAGAAAACCCAGACAAACATAGAACTCAATGAAGACTCCTGAGAGCAAAAATGAAGAATGGTGACCAGAAGATACACATCGAGTGATCTAATGCAATGGAAGGTGACTAATGAATGGGGAAAACCCTTCTATTTATAACAAAATATTAGGGTTATCTAGAACTTGGTGCATGAATAAAATATTATTAATCAAATTCTAGAACCACCCTTTAGGAATATTTTATTATATTTGTTGGAGGAAAAAGGTCTTTTGACTTGGGTCAATTCCTTTATTTATAAACAATAAATAAATAAATGATTTATTTATTATTTTAGGGAGATGGTGGGAATATAATTAAATAAATAATGATTTATTTAATTATTTAAAAATTATTTAGTCAAATTTAACTAGGAATATTATTTAAATAATGATTTAAATAACTTATTCCTAGGAAATAATTAAATAAATAATGGTTTATTTAATTAATTTCCTTGTTTTGGGTTAGATATGACTAGGAAATATAGACAAATGTTATTTCACATGGTGAAAGCAATTTTACTTAGGGTAAAATTGGTCTTACATGGTGTACTTGGGTTCATCTAATGATAATAGGTTAGATGACCAAAAAAATGGTGTAACAGATTGCCCCCGAACGTACGAGTGTTAGGAGCAAATCATATGACCGAAGTACGTTGTAAGAACTCAATCACTAGGCATCAAGAGGGGAGTGAGAGAGAGAAATGTAAGGTAGTCTAATGTGCTAAAGGACTAGACCCTGAGGAGACGAGACTTACAGGTGCAACAAGTCTCTAGTTGATGAAGTGGTACCAGTGTTAAAGGTGGCGGAGGAGGCATACCTATGCCCGCCGAGACAAGAGTACAAAGAATAAGGCACCCGGAAAACCACAGAACACAATAAGTAAGCATGTGCTGGCGTAAACATGAGCCAGATAAATAAAATGATGAATCCCACATACATGCGATGCCTGGAATAACCGTCAGGACTTATACAAGAATATTTTAGTACATGAGATACAAATACACCCAAATGCCCCCTACACACGGGGAAGGGCTCGCAAAATCTGACTGATACATGCAAATCGAAGAGGCACTGCAAGCGGTTGATGCCGATATCATCAAATCAGAGGAGTTGCATCAAGGGCAGAAATGAAGAAGTCATCTGGGCATTTGGGGGGCTACTTGCAGGGCCACCCCCTCATGAGGTTTGAGACATCTCACACATGCCTGGGAATCACCAATAGCTACTGCTGCATCACTGGACCATCAAGTGTAAAGAGCATGATCATGCTGAAAAGAGCTCGAACCAAGGTACACTGCCCCCTAGACCTGGCTTCTGGAGTAAATGAACTGAGGTCGATAGAAGTAGGTCTGCCATAGGTGAGGCAATAAGGGAACCTCAACTAAGGCACGAGGGAAAATAGTAGAGTGACGAACAGAAGGACATTAATGATGATAATGAAATGGGAGATGATCTAAAGGGGATCATAGAAAACATGAGTACAAAATGGTATCTCATGACGGAAATTGACACAAACAGGAATGAGTATAGAGGCAAGGTGGTGCCCCCAATGACATGTGTTGTAAGTGAGAAAATCCGATTTTGAGGGGCGGTGAAGTAAGGCTTCGTGGACAACAGGTGTCCTGGTGAAGTAGCGAAATGCAAAAAAAACAGATGCTAGTTATCTAGAAGAAAATAAAACACACATTTCGAATGGAAAATGCTAAGGGTAATATCTCTTAAGATAGAGTGCATTGCGAGGATTAGGAAGGATGTGGCCTTCAAAGTCCTCTAAAAGATATGCCCCCTTACCAAGATCTTTACTGATAATGTAAGGACCTAGCCATAATGAGTCAAACTTCCCATGACCGAGGGTATCGTGGGCCTGATCATATACTAGAACAAGGTCACCTTCATGAAAGGTAGAAGGGTGGACTTTTCGGTCATACTTAGCTTTGGTGTGCTTTTTGGTCACTTCAAGAGTTTGTAATGCAACACGATGGTATTCAGAGGCGCACTCGAGCATGATAATTCATTGTTCTAGAGGTTGGGTATCAGGGAGAAGTTCGACGGCCAAGTGAAGGGAAGGGATTTCACACTCGATTGGTAAGACTGCCTCCTCACCAAAGACAAGGTGGAAAGGAGTGAAATCGGTAGCAGTTTTAACAGAAGTACGATAAGCCCACAAAGCAGGGAAGAGCATGAGATGCCAATTGGTTTTGTGCTTATTCACCATTCGTTGAAGCATGGTCTTAAGAATTTTGTTGACCGCTTCAACTTGACCATTACCTTGGGGGTAATAGGAAGATGAATATTGGTGCTCAAAACCCAATAGAGAGGATAGCTCATGCCAAATATGATCTTTGAAATGGAGGCCATGGTCCGAGACTAACTGTTTTTGAACTCTGAATCGAGCAATGACATGGTTAAAGAAAAAGAGGGCTGCAATGGTTGCCGTATTGTTGAATGTTGGCATAGCTTTGGCCCATTTAGTGAAATAGTCAACCGCCACTATGATATATTTTTGGTTACCAGCAGAGGGAGGTCGACCTTCCATAAATTCGATGGCCCATTTACAAAAAGGACCAGCTATGATGACAGGATGGAAAGGAGCGAGAGGAGCTCGCGCCTTGGGGGCGAAATGTTGGCAATTGGAATAGTGTTTGACTGCTTCAATGCAATCACTGAAGAGAGAAGGCCAAAAATATCCAGCACGCATGATTTTTTGGGCGGTGGCGAGGCTAGAGAGGTGGCCACCACAAGCGCCGCTATGACAGGAATTGAGGACTTGCTCAGCTTCAGCGTGTGTGAGGCAACGATGAAGGACAGTATCTACTCCACGACGATAAACTTCATCGCCGATTAGAAGGTAGCGAGAGGCTTGGTGTCGGATACGTCGTCGAGTAACACGATCAAGATGAAGGGCGAACTTTTGGGTTCACAAGTAAGTAAGGATGTCACCGTACCAAGGGTCTTCGGTCATGATGGTAAATAAATGTTCATCGGGAAGAGCATCATTAATTGGAGTATCTTGCGTCCTGGTAGGCAAATCAGAAATGAGTTCAGCGAGGACTAAAACTTTCTTACTTTTTGGGGTGACAAATTCAAGGTCGAATT
The DNA here is from genome assembly GCA_034641835.2 of Pinus albicaulis. Classification (NCBI taxonomy): domain Eukaryota; kingdom Viridiplantae; phylum Streptophyta; class Pinopsida; order Pinales; family Pinaceae; genus Pinus; species Pinus albicaulis. The sequence goes on from CM076575.1 coordinate 492,684,392, forward strand.
CTTGGAGGATAACGACCCAACGAGCGTACTTCCCACTGAGGCTGCGGCGACTCAATAGGAAAGCCATGGGGTTGGAATCAGTCACAACCTTGGTGGAACACATGAGAATATAATGACGCAGTTTTTGGATCGAGAACACGACAGCTAGTGCTAATTTTTCTTCATGCGAGTAGGACACAAGTGGACCGGCAAGGTTCTTACTGACATAATAGATCACATGTTCGATACCGTTATCATCCTCCTGGATAAGGACACCAGAAACCGAATAGGTGGAAGCGGAGATGTATAGGATGAAATCTTGGTCAAAGTCAGGGGGAATGATCAAGGGAGCGGATGTGAGAGCATGCTTGAGGGTAAAAGACTCGTGAGCATATGTATCCCAGACAAATGGGGTGTGAGATCGAAGAAGTCTAAGGAAGCCATGTGCGGTAGTGGTGTAGTTAGGAACAAATCGACGAAGAAAATTAGCTTTGCCTTGGATACTTTGTAGCTGGTGTAAGGTACGAGGTATAGGAAGTTTAAGAATGGCTTGAACCTTCAAAGGGTCGAGAGTTATCCCATTTTTAGACACGATGAAGCCGAGGAGACGATCGGCGGGAAAAAAGAACACACATTTCAATGGGTTAAGGCGAATGTTATACTTGCGACATAGGAGAAAAATGGTACGTAGGTCATGAAGATGTTGCGCCTGATGTTTAGAACGCGCAGTAAGGTCGTCTAAATAGGCAAGGATAATATGAGCTAAGTCATGGAAACAATAAGACATGGCGTGTTGAAAGGTGGCATCGACGTTTTTAAGGCCAAATGGAATGAATTGGTATGCGAAAGTGCCCCACGGACTAATGAACGTAGTTTTAAGTTGATCAGCATGACAGATAACGATATGGTTGTATCTGGAGAAGCCATCCATAAAGGATAGAATCTAGTGCCCCGCACACTCATCGATGATTTGGTCAATAAATGGTGTGGGGAAGTTTTCTTTGGGACAAGCTTTGTTCAGATCACAAAATTCGGTGCAAACACGAATGGTGCCTTGTTTTTTGAGGACGGGAACTGGGTTAGACACCCAGGTGGTGTATTTGATGGGGTAAATGAAACCAGCCTGTCGGAGCTTATCGATTTCAGCTTTGATGGCTTCACATCTAGAAGGATGAATGGGTCTCAACTTTTGACGGACCGGAATGGCATTAGGCCATGTGTCGATGTGATGTTCGACAATGGCAGTATCGAGTCTGGGCATTTCTGAGTAGGACCAGGTGAAAATATCATAGAATTCTTTGAAGAGTTTGGTGTAGGCTTCAATTTCTTCCAGAGTGCATTGGGCACCCATGGTGATATGTTCTTCAATACATGGTTTGACATAAATATATATTTTGATGGTAGAATAGATATTAGCCATATTGCCTTCTTTGAAAGCATCAGATGCAGGGATGGAGTTTTTGAACCAATCAACTTTATCAGGAATGAATTCTTTAGATTCGAGGGCGCATTGGTCATGGGAGTGGTATGGTAGGAAGTATGCACAATGGTGCATATCGTCCCACGGAAAATCAGGTTCGGTCATGGCTTCCATGATGTCTTCGTCGATCTGAAAGATGGGAAGAGTGGGTGGAATAGGAGGATCTGAGGAGGTAGAAATATGAGACACCTGATTTTGAGGGGGAAGGCTCACATTTGTGTCGGCATGAGGGGTGACAGCGGAGCGAACATATGAGTGGGTAGGCGAAACATCGGGGGAAGGCACTAAGGGGTCGGTTGCCAGGAAACACGGGGATGAGGAAAGGTAGGAAATAGTGGCTGAAGGTTCGGTCATTTCAGTATTAGGATAAGAAATGGTAATCGGGGTAGACAGGTGGTCTGGTGTTAGGGAAGAGGGATGACAGGCAAGCACGGCTTCGAATTGGCAGTATGTGGCTAAAGAAGCGTGATACTCATCAAGGCGGGGGCAAAGATGGGTATAATGTCCATGGAAATCACACAAAGAACAAGGGTGATTGGTGCGCAAGTGTTTAAGTTTGGGACGAGAATCGGGTATGGTGACATAGACTTCAGAAATCTTGGATTCTGGAAACGTTTCATTGACCATGGTTTTGAGATGTGGTAATTCAGGGCAGGTATAGGTAGCATGTCCGACAACATCGCACAAGGCACACTGGATGGGATGCTTTGGAGGTCGAGGAGGGGCAGAGGTTGTCAGGGCAACTTTGTCCTTGGATGCCCCCCTGCGAGCTTTGCTAGTGGCACCTAACATGGTCACAACAGGAGGTGGTTCCGGATGAGGGGACTGAGGTACAGGTGCAGAAGGAGAAGCCATGGGTATCGGTTGAACTAGGGTCAAAGCAAGATAAGGTTTGGGTTGGCTAGGCAGAGTAGTGGCTGGGGGGTCTAGGTACTAGACGAGTATACCCAAGGTCAAGTTGGGGAGGGATAGGGTGGCCAAGATAGGGATGGAATGAGCGCTAGGAGGGGGAGCAAGGAAAGGAATCTGACCAGTAGGGAAATGGACGGCGGGAATGGGGCCGAGGGGGTTGTGCGCGGGCGGGGTCGACCCAGGAGGGTAGAGAGGTGTGTGAGGAATGTGCGGGGAAGGAGATTTTGAAGGAATAAGGTTGGCTAGCGGGGGCGAAGGGCTAGGAGCTGGTGGGGTTGGGTGAGGGTGCGTTTGCTTACTAGCCAAAGTGGGTTGTGCAAGGTTAGCCAAAGAAGATTGCATCATGCAAACATTCGCCATGCTAGGATCGGGTACAGGAGGAGGGTCTAAAAAGGTGCCAAGTAGGGAGGAGTCTTTATAGACGCCAGGGGAAACACTGGTCAAAGAATCAATAGTTGGCTTATTGGTGATATTAGAGATGGTGGACTCGGGGGAGGTCTGAAATGTTGGTTCATGGTAAGTCAACTGGTCAATTGTGACAATCTTGCCATTATAAGGAAAGAACATCTTGCGATGGACTGTGGATGGGACGACAGACACGGCATAAGTGTAACTACACCCCAAAAGAATGTTGTAGTCAAGAGGGGCATCGATAACTTCAACGTCGACACAAACAGTCTTTCCTGCAAGGGTGATAGGACAATTACGGAATAGGCCAATGGGCTGGGAGGCATGGCCATCCCACGCATGAAGGGTGATTGTGGAAGGGGCCAGCTCAGGGGATCCGAGTTGTTTCCAAACCGAAGCGGACATCACACAGGTAGATGCCCCCTCATCAATAATACACCGAGCGACATTGGCATTTCAAATTTTGACTGGGATTTGGAAAGAAACCGAAGGAGGAAGAGGGGGATGGTCTGACTGACTGGCATCGAAAACAATAAATTGGTCATCAGCAGGATCTACAACACCCACAGCAGATAGTAGAGCCTTCTTTTGAGAAGGACACGAATGTAGGAGTTCTAGTGTTGAAATGGCAGCAGGAGATTGTGCCAGATCATCTACTATGCTGTATGAATGGGCAGCCCAACCAGAGGCAACATTTCGGCTTAATGGGCCCTTAGGAGTCTTGGGATGAACCTCAGCTTTGGGCAGAGGGAGTTGCAAGGGACCATTGGGTGTCGATAGAGGCTATGTAGGACCTGAAGATGGGGACTCAGAGACAGAAGGAACGGGAGGCGTGGAATATTGACGGGACCGAGTTTGGAGGTTGAGGTCGACTGTGAGAGGTTGGTCAGAGGCCATCATGAGAATCTGGTAATCGGAGGAACCATAAGGGGAAGGTTGAGTGGTTACCGGGGCATGAGGCGGTTGAGTGGCCATGAATCCTTGTAGAGGGAAAGGATTGGTAAATACAGCGGGTTGAGAAGTAGCTGGATTGGGAGGGATAGTAGGGGAGGAGTTTTGTCCCCGTACAGTGGCCTGGGACTCCCACATCTGCCGCATTTGTGGTAATAAGGGACAATCGTGAGTTTAATGACCATAAACACCGCAACATGAACAGGGCTTATTGGTGTGAAGCGGCCTGTCTGGCTTGGGCTGGGAGCCTTGTGGCTGGTTGGAAGTGGTAGAGTCAATACTGGAAGGATTGGATCCATGATTACCAAAAGCGGATTGATTTCCTTTCCTCTTTCTTTGAGAAGGAAGAAGATTAGTTGCCCCTTGCTACGCAAATACTTGCCCTGGAGGGGGTAGTAAGTGCGGTTGCGGGGGTGGAGAAGGAAAGGGAGTGGGAGGTCCCAATGCTAGAGGAGCTGGGACACCAGGTTGTGGGTACGGATAAGGGGTAGGATGGGCAACATTGAGGTAAGCAAGAGTGTGGGCAAAAGGGGGAGATATGTCGTATCCTGGATACATGCTACCTGGAGGGGGGAACATGCTGGAGGGGCTGGCCCCTCCTGGAGGGAAAACATAGCTCAGAAGAGGTTGAGCAGAGGTATGTGAAAAGGCTCCAACGATACCGTCGGCAGAGCGAGATGCCCCTGAGGCATTAGGGACACCGGGCTTGGGGAGGTCAGGAAGGACGGTATAAACATAACCAGATTGGGCAAAGATAAGGTCATATTTCAAGGCTATTTGGAGGGCGGCTTCTTCGGTTTGGGGAAAATGGGATGTGACATCTTTTCCAATGGGAGGTAAGAGAGAGCGAAGGAACCCGTCCATGTAAACCTGATCTTCAAAGGGTGGAGCGCGACACAAGCTCCATCTTCGTCGCCATTCCTGGACATGAGTGGAAAGGAGGGTCGAAGAGGATTGATGAAAAGAAGTTAAGAGTTCAGTACCAGTGTCGTATCAGAGAGGGAGTTGGAAATAAGATAAAAAATCTTTTGCAATGGTCACAAAGGTGGTATGGGAAGAGGTGGCTTGATCAACATATCATTTAGAAGCTTCACCAGTAAGCATGCGTTGGAACAAACGAAGACGGATGGAGTCATCGGTGATGGAATTGGAGGAACACCACATGTGGAAAGATCAGATATGGTTAGAGGGATCTTCACTAGCAAGGCCTTTGAACTTGGGAATGTTGGAGGGGAGCTTGGTTGGCATAGCAGGCCAACTGACATCATGGCGGATAGGATCATTAATCAGCTGATTGAAGTCGGGGAGACTGAGGCCGGCCATATAAGGGAGCAAAGGGGCAGTCGAGGTAGGTCCCGTAGTGGTTCCATTGGAAACAGATCCAGTAGTAGAACTGGGGTTGCTACTGGTAGTAGGCCCTGAAGTAGACATGGCGAAAGTATCAGGGGGAGAACCAGGAGTAGGGGGAGAACCCGAACAATCAGAAGAAGAGTCGGAGTGTGGACTCGGGAGAGGACTTACTCGATGATGACGGGAAGGAGGAAGTCAACCAACTGGAAACTGAGGGTGAAGGCCAAGAATTCTGCAGGACAAACTCCTTGGGGGCACAATGATGACGAGAAGAAGAAAAACTGACAAGGGTAGGGAGAGGCAAAATCAAGCGAGGTCAATGTCGAAACAAGGGAAGAGAGGTGCAGTGTCAATTGATTTTAAATTCTTTGCCAAGCAGTGTTAACCAGGCTCTTCTTCACTTAGGGTCAGTGTGTGGCGTGCGTTAATTTTAATTGTTTAAACCCAGACGTTTTGAGAGTAAAAGAAAAAGTGTGTTGCGTAACTGAAAATAAATCTGCAGTAAATAAGATGGAAAGAACAGAAAAGTAACAGCTAACAATGCATCAATCTACCCCAAGGAGGCGGGTCTCTCAAAACTAGTCTATAAGAGGGAAAAAACTAAGGAAAGCACGTGAAAAAAGAGGCCAATAGATCTAAGGTCAGGAGGGACGGGGATCTAACAGAGAAATCTGCTGAAAAGAGGTGCAGAGAACAGCAAAGAGGCAGAGGCAAGGTTGCTGCTAAAAAAGGAGGAGATTAGCTAAAGATAGAAGGGACAAGGAGGTGGCCCTAGAAATGAACCCAAAAAAAACTATATGAGGTGATTTGAAAGGGGGAAGAGCTGATCTAAAGGGATCTGAAACTGAGGTATCAGATCTGAAAGAAATAAGGCTAAAACTCTGGAAATTTAGACTTCTGAAGCAGCAAAAAATCTCCCACAAAAAGTGGAGGGCACTAGAGCCCTAAGGGGCAAGATTCCCACTTATTTGAGTGAAACAGATCGGAAATAGGTCTAAACGGGCGGAGACAAAGGCTGGAAAACCCTGACAGAAGCTTCAGACAAACCTAGAAAAAATGTTGGAAAATTGCAGAAAAAAATGCAGGTCGGAGGTTCTGACCTGTTTTCAGTTCAGGTCGCAGATTTGGGGTAGAAAAGTGTGACCTCAAGGCCAGTTCGCAGTTTTTGGGCCGATAAGTGTGACCTGCAGATCCGAGTCTCTCGGCGGCATATTTCAGAAAAAATTGTTGTCTCAGCTGCGGCTGATGTCTGTTACCTGCGCAATAAGGCCAGAAACACACAGAAGTTAAAAATTTGACTGTTTGAGGGTTGTAGAGGTGGAAAGCACCAGAAAAATGGGAAAAACAGAAAATGGAAGAGAAACCCTAGGGTCTGAAATAGCTGGATATGCAAGAATATATAAAACAACAGCGGTCGCAAAAGAAAACCGGTGTGGAGTCGCCAATTGTTAGTATGAATCTTTCGTCGTAGAAGATCACTTTAGCTACGCATAACAAATAGACCTAACATCGATTATGGCTGCCAAACATCTTTAAATATGCAATTATATGATCCAAATAATGCTGCACAAATCCAGATCTAAACATAAAAGACATTAAGCAGATAAAGTAAAATATGGCTCCATGCATCCAATAGACAAGACAAGAACAGTGTATTTGAAAGAATTTTTGTATTATATAAAAAGGGGGCACCTGAGAGGAAAACAAGAAAGGTTTTTTCCGGTTCTCCTCAATGGGATGGGTTCTTGAAAGTCCTCAACATTTCAGATCTAAAATTCCTCTCTCTTATTGGTGTAGAAAACCCAGACAAACATAGAACTCAATGGGAGCTCACAAGGCAAAAAATGGAAAATGGTGACCAAGAATAGATCCAGAGTGATCTAATGCAATGGAGGTGACTAATGAATGGGGAAAACCCTCCTATTTATAACAAACTATTAGGGTTATCTAGAACTTGGTGCATGAATAAAATATTATTAATCAAATTCTAGAACCACCCTTTAGGAATATTTTATTATATTTGTTGGAGGGAAAAGGTCTTTTGACTTGGGTCAATTCCTTTATTTATAAAAAATAAATAAATAAATGATTTATTTATTATTTTAGGGAGATGGTGGGAATACAATTAAATAAATAATGATTTATTTAATTATTTAAAAATGATTTAGTCAAATTTAACTAGGAATATTATTTAAATAATGATTTAAATAACTTATTCCTAGGAAATAATTAAATAAATAATGGTTTATTTAATTAATTTCCTTGTGTTGGGTTAGATATGACCAGGGAATATAGACAAATGTTATTTCACATGGTGAAAGCAATTTTACTTAGGGTAAAATTGGTCTTACATGGTGTACTTGGGTTCCTCTAATGATAATAGGTTAGATGACCAAAAAAATGGTGTAACACGCTATGTGACCGAGTCCCACCTCGCATCGCACGTCGCAATTCACATTTCACCATATTTAAATTTTCCTTAGCGCTTATCTTTTAAAACTTGTGATGTGCTCTATGTGATCAGGTCCCACCTGGCATCGCACGTCACACTTCAACGACTTTATCACTTACCTCCTACACCTAACCTTTGAAAATTGCGATTTGCAGTTTACGATTTAATCTCCGCCGTCTATCTCTCCGCTCAAGTTCTACGCTTTGATCTTGACCATCCGTTTTTCCCTTTGCGCCTTCTCCAAAACTCTTAAGTGTTTAACGGAAAAATGCCCTTTCTCCACATTTGGGAAATTAGTTTGTTTGCTCCACGGTGTAACCCTCCTAAGCTTATCTGGTGTTCTGCCGCGTTGGTTCCTCCTGATCTTTCGAATGAGCTTGACTCGACCCTTTTTGGCGTGCAATGTTCTAAATGTGCCCATCAGTCCTACTCTTGAACTATTATGCATGTGAATGAGCCTGACTCGACCCACCTTCACATCTCATCACGTAATGTTAATGTACCAAAATATAAATCAAAACTATTCTATGTCACACAAATTTTACATTTTCTATCATATATGCTTTTTTTGGTGTTTTGAAAAATATTTCAAAGGTAAATGAAAATGAGCCACAACATATCTAAAAATTCTGAGAAAGGAAAGGGATATAATGATGTTCCTTCTACAAAAGTGAAAATCACCTCATATGAAGGTGGGGATGTGGAATTTTCTTCTTCTTCAAGTACACACGTAGATGATGAGGCATGGAGCATCCTTTCACTTCACTCCCCATAGGGAGTGGTTCTACGAGTACGAGAAATATGATGGTGGTGATGTCTTCCTAGGGGATGACAGGAAGGATAGACTTAGGATGTGGAAAATTCAAGCTAAATTTGCAAGGTCAAAGGATTAGAACACTTCCTGGTGTTTTTCATATTCCTTCATTGACCATAAATCTGATTTCTATAAGCAAGATGGATGATGTAGGTGTAAAAATAGTACTCGAGAAATATACCTACAATATGGTCTGGGGAACACTGGAATTGATGAGGGGATTTCAGATCATAAATCTATATAATTTGTTGGAAATATTGTTATTGATAAGTGTAACTTTTTTGTGGTTCATGAAGGTGAAGAAAACATTATTCTAGTCTCTAGAGAAAATACTATTTGGTGGCATCAAAGATGGGGACACATTGGAGAGAATGGCCATCAAATACTACATGGTAATGGTATGGTAGAAGGTATGTCTAATTTCTCTCTAGATTTCGATTTCTGTGAACATTGTGTATATGGGAAGCAGAATCGGGTGATTTTCCCCTCTGGCACTAATAGGGAAAAAGAGATATTAGAGCTTGTGCATAGTGATGTTTTTGGACTTGTGTCGGTTCCATCACTAGGGAAGTCTGTGTACTATGTCTCATTTATAGATTACTTCTCAAGGAATACATGGATATATTTCCTCAAGAATAAATATGAAGTCTTTGACAGGTTTAAAGAATTTAAGGCTCTAGTGGAAAATCAGATAGAAAATAAGATTAAGGTGTTGAGGACCATACCATACCTTGGCATTGCAATGGGAATATTGAGTAGGTTTATGTCAAAACCAAGGAAGGAGCATTGGAAAACAATGAAGCGGGTTTTTAGGTATTTGCATGGCACCAGTGATTATGGTTTGTGCTACTAAGGAAGACCAAGATTGAAAATATTTTTGAAGATATGTGTATTTTTTGATGTAGACTGGGCTAGTGATATAAATCTAAGAATATCTACAAGTGGTTATGTGATTAACCTATTTGGAGGAGTAGTTAGTTGGATGAGCAAGATACAATTTGTAGTGACACTTTTAGCTACAGAGGTTGAATACATGGCAACCGCTCATGCAAGAAAGGAAGAATTTTGGTTGCAGAGATTGTGTTCAAGTATGGGGTTGGTACAATGAGCTATAAGGATAGACGATGAAAACCAAAGTGAATTTTTCTTGGAAAAGAACCCTGCTTATCATTTGAAGACAAAGCATATTGATGTTCAATATCATTTTGTGAGGGATATGGTTGAAGGCAAAATGATGTTGTTGGTAATTGAAGAATTTTGCAAATGCATTGACAAATTCTGTCAGCACTAAGAAGTTTTCTTGGTGTAGAGAAACAATGGGCATTACAACCCTGGACCAATGACAAATCTCTATTGTGACCCTCTTTGTGGAAATAAAACAACAAGTGGGAGAATGTTGGGTGTGTGTTATATTATTTTCACGTTTCATGGGGTCAGAGGAAATTCCCTAGACAAAAAAAATATTTTATTTAAACCCAATAATGGTTGGGTGGACCCAAAGATGGTGGGCGGACCTACCCATGGTTTTGTGCATGATTTTTTCACATGGTTTTGGGCATGATGGTTTTCTGCCCATAGTATTTTTGTAGATCTGGTCAACGGAACTACCGTTATGTTCTAATCCAGGGTTAGTGGATTAGGGTTTATGAATGCTTCAACATGTATATATATATATATATATATATATTGTAACATTGGAAGGAAAATAATGAAGAATTAATCTGGTAGTCCCAGTTTTGGGATCCAGGGGAAGATATCTGTGTATATTTGTTTTATGTTCTTGCCATTGTATATTTTTCTATTTTAAGAATTTTTTTGTAGGTAATTTATGTACAGGGTTAAAGCCTACAATAAATTAAAAAAGCATGAAGTCACAAAAAGTATCATTAACATGTATGGGAATCAATGCGTAAATGGAAAAATTCTCATTAATATTGTCATACGTCTAGATACATGTACACAAACTCGTAAAAATATAGTAGTTGGATAAGATCCGTTCATACCATCTTCATAACATATCCCTAGCCTCACATTTCCTCCACTTACAAGCTACCAAGAGCGAAGGATTTCAGCCTCTGAAGCACAAAGTAGCAATCTTATTACTAGTCTAGCTTAAGTGCTAAAAGTCCTTTTGCATGAGGTATGAAATTACATTTATAGAAATGGGGAGGGTCAATTTTCATCTTCTCCTATGACCTTTGGACTCCCTCATGACCTTTCAACTTTCGTCACGACTCTTAGAATTCCATAGGACCTTAGGCATTCTCTTTTTTCCTTTTCCATGATTTCAATATTTTTCATTTATGAAAAATATAATATATTTACAATATGGTCAAAGGATATTCAATGAGCTTTGACATGTCCTTTTGTACTTTAAAAAGTTTTGCGATGTCTTGATAACGTCTTCGCCATGCCATTGGGTCGTCTTGGTCACCAATCTGGTTCAATAATCCATGAAGTCTTTAGACATATACAACCAAAAATAGCTCCACTCTTCCAACCCTATGAACATATAACCTTTCATTAGGATGCAATATTATACAAATAATACATTCTTATCATAAATGAAATTGATTTACATAATCGATCCTAAATGGTCAACAATAGTCTACATCCCTGAAATGTTGATTTTGTTTTTATGTCGGAGTTTACCCACCATATTCTAATAGCTCTAGTCTCGGTCTTTGATTTTAATGGGGTATTTCACCATTTCAGTCATTTTGTCACCTTATGCTCAACTCAAACCTTCCTTGTTATTTGTGATATCTATTGCAAGCCTCCATATCAAATTCTTTTATGGCCACTCACATCACCCTGTATTACTTCGGTTAGATTCATGTACGGATATATCCTCCCATTGTATTGAATATAACAATCATTTAATAGAGCCCCACTTCAATACATCATTATCATAACATTCTACACAATTTTCTAATGTAGTTTTTGTGTGATCGACTTAATATATTCGCACTAGTGTTATCCCTTATTTCTCAAAAGTGGTGCATTAAGACTCTTCGTCACTTCATTTATTGCACCATAGCGTTTGGTTCCTCCTTTTTTTTTTGAATAGTTTTCAGTTGTGTCCGTTGGCCGTAACACCATTTTCATTTGACAGGGGAGGTAGAATAGCTTTGTAAAAATAATTTCAACGACTTCCGTTCAGTGGATTTGTTTCTCATCCTCCTTGGGCACTCGGGTTTCGTGTGACCTTTACATAATTTTTATCATTATTTTCAATAATTATTAGTGTTACTTTGAAGATGCTTCTTACTGTTGTAGTGCATGGTATCCACAGCTATTTACTTCTTTAACACCATTCTCTTAGCACATTGTTTGTATGTTAGCTTGGCACATTTGTGAGGGACAAGAATTAGTGTGCCTATTTGCAAGAAGCGCGTAGTGCACTATCAATATAATACCACGTATGGTGGGTGCATGGGAAATTTCAAAGGATAGGGAAGGTTGTGACGAGGTTTAAAGAGTGTGCTACGCGCCAAAGGGAAAAATTTGGCTTTGTGATGGTGTATGGCGCAAGTGCTAGAGGCAACAGTTGGTAGTCCACTGGCTAAGAGCGCACAATGTGTAAGTATGAACTCTAAGGTGACTGCATGTTAATTCCACACCACACATGCCCTTTGTGATGCATTAGTTGCACGCTTGGGATTCTATGCATATCCATTTCCTTTTTTCACATCACTTTTCCTACTCTCAAACATCACCTCAACACCTCATATATATAATTGTTTATGTGCATATGATATAACTGTAGTGTGATCTTTTCCCATTGTAACCTTATCAAGCATAAAGTTGTCGAATGGTTGGAAGCTGATATGCCATCACGCGGTTGTGGTTTAGTTGTGTAATTTCATAAATTAGTGTCATCGTTGTACATATCTACATACACACTTCATAGTGCATTAGTGCCAATGTAGCGATTAAAAGAAAGGTTACAAAAGCCTAGGATGTGGAAATGTGTGGTGCACTCATATATCTTGTCGATTGCATCACCTTGTTGTTGGAAGTTTACTCCCAACCACCGCCATCGATGAGAAGTGGCGCAGCCCACAAATTTCATCAATGTTTGACAACAGAGAAGGACAATAGCAGACCCAAGAGCCAGAGGTGTTTTTCACGAACCCACAGAAAGATAAAAACAAAGTACTTGAGCCTTAAACTCCGCGTTAATTCCATCTACCACATTGACGTACTTTTTTCCCCCAACACACAAATCAAAATTCTTTTGTTTTACCATTTAAGCCATTCGCCATATGTTGTTCTACCATTGATGTGATATATGGCAGGACCTACCTTATCCTTACCGTATGGACCAAACTTTGTTTTGCATTAATTTATTTGTATTCCGCACTTCACACTTACCTTTGTTTAGCTGCACAGCAGAGCGCATTTCACATTGTTTATGTCATACCTTTTCGCAGTCACAAGTTAAGTTATTTGACATGTGATGCGATTTTGCTACTGCATATCTCATTCGCAACCGTTTTTGTTTTCCCATAAAGTGCCACAACATATGTTGTTTGATTTGCGGCATGATTGCACCATCGCACATCGTGCCCGCAACCTTTTATGTTTATCTGTGTTCGTGCCAAATAAAATTTAAGCTCTCTGATCTGCGTTTTGCGATAAGGAGCCAGATGTGATGAGGACTCAAGCCAAATCATATAAAGTTTGAAGTCTTCCATTTTCTGTGTTCAAAAGCGTCTTCGTGTGTTTTTTTTGTATAATAATAATAAGGCCTGCATGCCGATTAAATGCAGAAATGGGTCTATTGATGGCCCAAGGACAAATGTTGTTGAACATCCGTTCACAACATTGAAGCAACATTGAATAGATTAGGTTTTGTTTTACAAGGTTTATCCATTTTTGATATAAGTATTGTAATTTTCATTATGTTAGAGTGATGGAATGAAAAAGAAATTTGTTCCTGTGTTGTGTATCGCTGCCTGTGTATGAATGTTATTCTTAATTTCTGCATATTGTTTGTATTCTTTGTGTTTGGGGAAACACATTTCCTCTGTCTGATTACATTCAGAATTTCCAACATGGTATCAGAGCTTTCCATTGGAAATTACAACATGGTATCAGAGCTTGCTATTGGAAATTGCAACATGGTATCAGAGCAGGTCTAGGCTCTCAGTCAAAGAAGCACGAGCTCGTTTTATTTGTTGTAGAAGCTATAATATTGGTTTGAGAATCATATTTCTCCGACAGTGAGAAAGATTCTGTTTTACACAGTCAAGAAAATTGTTTGTTTGACATAGTCACGATGGCAGTAGCAGGCACTAGCCTGAAAAATCCCCAACTACCACAGTTTAATGGGAAGAATTATGATTATTGGGCCATTACAATGAGAGCCTTGTTTTCTTCACAAGACATATGGGAGTTGGTGGAACAAGGTTTCCAAGAACCAACAGACACAACAGCGCTGGCTGCTTTGATAGCAGTAGAAAGAGAATTGTTGAGAGATAATAAGAAGAAGGACTCCAAATCCCTCTTCTATCTCTTTCAGGCAGTACATGATAGTATTGTCCCAAGGATTGCAGCAGCAACAAATTCCAAGGAGGCATGGGATATTCTCAAGACTGCCTATCAAGGCATGGATAAAGTGAAGACAACAAAGCTACAAATGCTGAGGAGATACTTTGAAACTCTTTGTATGAAAGAGTTTGATAACATAGACTCATTCTTCACACATGTAATTGGGTTGGTCACCTGGATAAGGTCTCATGGAGAGAGACTTGAGGAAAGAAGAATAGTGGAGAAAATGTTGAGAAGTCTACCCTCAATATTTAATGCCATAGTAGTGGTAATAGAAGAGACAAAGGATCTCTCAATATTTTTAGTGGATGAGCTTCATGCATCCATGATGTCTCAGGAACATAGACTGAATAGAATAGTGAACTCTTCATTGGAGCATGCTTTCAAGACACAAATTTATTTTGGTCAAGGTAGAGGTCAAGGAAGATTGAACTACTGAGGAAGAGGAAGAAGCCCATAGAGAGGTGGAAGAAACAACCCTACAAGCACAAGTGGAAGGGGCAGCAATTAGAATCAAAGTGAAGTCTCAAGCCAACACCAAGCACAAAGAAAAAGGTATGATAAATCCAAAGTCCAATGTCATTATTATAAAAAGTATGGGCATTATGCCAATGAATGTAGAAAAAAACAAAATGACATGAATAATAGGCAAAATGAAAATTTTGCAAAAGAAGATAAGAACCAGAGTAATGTGCTTTTAACATGTAATGTAGCACAAGAAAAACATGAATATGTATGGTTCTTAGACTCAGGTTGTAGTAACCACATGACTGGAAACATAGCAATGTTTGTAAATCTGGATGAAAATGTGAAATCTGAAGTGATAACAGGGACTGATAGTAGAGTCTTCATCAAGGGAAAAGGAAGAGTATCAATACTCACAAGGAAGGGAGAAAATAAATTTGTGTCAGATGTATATTATGAACCTAGCTTTAAATGTAACATTTTGAGCATTAGACAGCTCGTGAACAAGGGCTACAATGCATTTTTTTTAAATGATGTGTGTACTATCATGGACATACCTCTAAGTAAGAGGGTCATTGCAGAAGTGCATATGACAAAGAATAGGATGTTTCCTCTCAAGCTAAGAACAAACTTGAAGGAAGGAGTTGTGGTAGTAGCAGTCACACAAGAGGTCTTTCAAGAAGAAGTGAAAGACGAAAATTGGTTATGGCATTTGAGATTTGGACATCTCAATTTTGGAGGTTTGAACCTCTTGCATAGAAAAGGGATGGTAAAAGGATTACCACTCATTTAGAAACCTGGCAGCCTATGTGAAGGCTGCATATTGGGCAAACAACACAGAGAAGCATTCCCAGCAGGGAAGAGTATAAGGGAAAAAGAACCCTTAGAGATTTTCCACTCAAATTTGTGTGGACCAATGAAAATGCCATATTTAGCTAGCAACCATTATGTTTTGACATTCATAGATGATTACACTAAAAATACATGGGTGTATTTCTTGAAACATAAGAGTAAAGTGTTTGAACAGTTCTACCACTTCAAAGCTCTTGTTGAGAAGCAGAGTGGGCACTACATCAAAGTGCTGAGAACTGACAGAGATGGAGACTATATCTTCAAATATTTCCTACGTTTATTTAGGTAAAATTGCATACACAAGTAGTTTACCACAAGGTACACACCACAGCAAAACAGTGTTGGAGAAAGGAATAATAGGACCATCATGGACATGGTCAGAAATATGTTGAAGGAAAAACATTTTCCAAATGAGTATTGGGTTGAAGCTGTAAATTTTGCAGTGTATATTTGAATAGATGACCAACCAAAACTGTTATGAACAGAGTTCTGGAAGAAGTATGGAGTGGAACAAAGTATTTTTTCACTCACATGAAAGTATTTGGATGTGTGGCTTATGCACATGTCCCAGGTCAACTAAGGAAAAAATTGGACAGCAAGGGGGGGAAGTGTATCTTTATTGGATACAGTGATGAGTCCAAGGCATACAAACTCTATAATCCATCCACCAAGAAAGTTATAATCAACATAGATGTGAAATTTATTGAAGAAGAAGCTTGGGATGGAAGCTTAGCGAAAACAGTGAATGTGAAGACATGTGTGTCTCACGAAGAGCAAGAGGAATTGATTGCAGAAAATAATTCCTCCATGGTGGTTCCTCCTCCACCTACACAAGCACAACAGAGCATACCACAAGCAGGAAAAAAAACATCCTTGAGAAATCAAGGAAGTGCTTCTCCAAGCACACCATAGGGATTAGAAACTCCCTTGACTTCAAGTGGAACTCCAAGCACACTAAGAAGACCAAGATTTAGAAATTTGAGTGAAATTTATGAGCAAGAAGCTAATAATGAAAATGGTCTGAACTATTTATTTGCTTTGTTTTTTCATGTTGATAACCCAATTCATTTTGAAGATGCAGTAAAAGAACAAAAATGGATTGAAGCAATGAATGAAGAGATTGGTGCAATTGAAAAGAATGACACATGGGAGTTAGTGGACCTCCCACAAGGTAAAGAAGTCATTGGAGTAAAATGGGTCTATAAGAGCAAGAGCAATGCTAAAGGAAAGATTGAAAGGCACAAAGCAAGAATTGTTGTGAAAGGCTACAAGGAGAAACAAGGAAGAGACTATGAAGAAACCTTTGCACCTATTGCAAGGATGGAAACAGTAAGAATAGTGTTGTCCATAACAACACAAAAAAAGTGGAAAGTCTACCAAATGGATGTAAAGTCAGCATTCTTGAATGGAGTGTTGAAAGAGGAGGTATATGTTAAGCGACCTCCAGGCTATGATATTGAAGTCCAAGAGCACAAAGTATGCAAGTTGAAGAAAGCTCTTTATGGGCTGAAGCAAGCACCAAGTGCATGGTACAGCAGGATAGATGCTTACCTGATAGAAAATGGGTTTGAAAAATGTGATGGTGAACCCACACTCTAAATCAAAGAAAATGATGGTAATATCCTTATCGTTGTTTTATATGTATATGATTTAATCTTTACTGGCAATGAAGTTTCTCTCATTGCTGATTTTAAAGAAATCAGGAAGAGTGAATTTGAAATGATTGATTTGGGTTTATTGAGATACTTCTTGGGCATAGAAGTAAAGCAAAATGAAAAGGGAATTTTTATTTCCCAAGAAAAATATGTTGCAGAAGTTTTGAAGAGATTTAACATGCAGCACAACAAAGCAACAGTAACTCCAACTCTCATGGGGTTAAAGTTAAGAAAAGAATATTGCAGCAAGAATTTCGATCCGACATTGTATAAGAGCATAGTTGGCAGCCTCATGCATTTGAATACAACTAGGTCTGATATTATGTATGTTGTAAGTTTAATTTCCAAATTCATGGAGACACCAAAGGAGACACATTGGCAAGCAGTCAAGAGAATATTGAGGTATTTGAATGGAACGAAGGAGTATGGTGTTCTATAGTCCTCAACTGATAATTTTAAGTTTATTGGATACACTGACAGTGATTGGGATGGAAGTGTAGATGATAGAAAGAGCACATTTGGGTATGTGTTTCATTTGGGATCGAGAGCCATTTCATGGGCTTCCAAGAAGCAACCAATAGTTTCTTTATCTACAATAGAAGCTGAATATGTGGCAGCAACAACAACATCATGCCAAGTAGTATGGATGAGAAGGACACTGAGATATTTATGTCATGAGCAAGATAAGGGAACCACAATTTATTGTGATAATATCTCAGCACTTGCATTGTTAGAGAATTATGTTTTCCACAAGAGAACAAAGAACATAGATGCAAAATATCATTTTATAAGAGAATTGGTTAACAATGGTGAGATTGTTTTGCAACACCGTAGGATAGAGGAACAATTTGCTGATATCCTCACAAAGTCATTAGCACAGAAAAGTTTTGAGTATCTCAAAAAATGTTTGGGAATGACCGATGGCAGCAGTTGTGATTAAGGGGGAGTGTTGGAATTTTACTCCCAACCACTTCCATCGATGAGAAGTGGTGCAGCCCAAAAATTTCATCAATGTTTGACAGTAGTGAAGGACAATAGTAAATCCAAGAGTCAGAGCCGTTTTTCACGGATCCACGCAAAGATCAAAACATAGTACCCGAGCCTTAAACTCTTCATTTAATTCCATCTACTACATTGACCTACTTTTTTCCCACAGCACGCAAATCACAAGTCTTTTTTTTTACCATTTAAGCCATTCGCCATATGTTGTTCTACCGCTGATGCGATATCTGGTGGGACCTACCTTATCATTACCGCATGGAACAAACTTGATTTTGCGTTAATTTCTTTGATTCTGCACTTCACACTTACCTTTGTTTAGCTGCACCACAGAGTGCATTTCACATTGTTTATGACTTACCTTTCCGCAGCCACAAGTTAAGTTATTTGACGTGCAATGCGATTGTGCAACTGCACATCGCATTTGCAACTGTTTATGTTCTCCCATAAAGTGTTGTAGCATATGTTGTTTGATTTGCGACGCAATTGCGCCATCGCACATCGCGCTTGAAATTTTTTATGTTTATCCGTGTTCGTGCCAAATAAAAGTTAAGCTCATCGATTTGTGATCTGCGATAAGGAGCCGGATGCGATGAGGAATCAAGCCGAATCACATAAAGTTTGAAGTCTGCCAGTTTTTTTGTTTGAACGTGTCTTTGTGTGTTTTTTGTGTATAAGCAGAATACGGCCCGTGTGTCGATTAAATGTAGAAATGGGTTTGTTTACGGCCCAAGGACAAATTTTTTTGAACACCTGTTCACAAAATTGAAGCAGTATTGAATAGATTAAGTTTTTTTTACAGGCTTCAGCCATTTTTTATATAAGCATTGTAATTTTCATTATGTTAGAGTGATGGAATGAAAAGTAAATTTGTTCCTCTCCTGTGTATCGTTGTCTATGTATGAATGTTATTCTTAATTTCCTCATATTATTTGTATTCTCTGTGTTTGGGGAAACACATTTCCTCTCTTTGATTCTATTCAGAATTTCCAACATGGTATCAAAGCTTTCCATTGGAAATTAGAACATGGTATAAGAGCTCGCCATTGGAAATTACAACACTTTTTGCATACGCTCTTGTGCACATGGGTGTCATCTAATTATATTATTAAAATGTGCTAAAATATCACCCTCAATTGTGCAATTTTTCAATGGCTTATACATACTACATAAATTTTACTCTGCTACAATGTGGTACCAGGTGCACTAATGTTGTTGTGAGATCATCGCAATCCCAATCCCAATGGGAGTTTTATAATTTCCCATAAGCCACAAATGATTCTTAATATTAGAATTCATAACAATTCATAGGCTACTACAGCAATACCGGTATGGGAAAATTTTCCATTTACAAGGGTAGTGGTATTTGGTTTAAGCATTACAATATGGAAAATTGACTATCAAAGCTTTGTGATCTGTTCTCTGGCTTTAGCACTAGTTCATGCGACAGTCCTACAATTAAAATTTTCATTGCACTTCTTATGATATAGTTCAACTCTTTCAACGTAATGATAGTGTTTTATTTTGCCTTGAATGCGCCGTGATATTAACTTAACACTGCAAGAACTTGTGCGTTATGCATGTGTTTGACTTGGTAAACATTTCAATGTAATGTTAGTCATCGCATGTAACTATACCACTTGCACATATTTAGCAGTGCCCTTATGAATCCTACTACTTTTGAGTGCATTCCTCAACACATTCATCCATTACAATGATGTTTAAATGTAACTCTTTGTGCCCATATTCATACATATTGCCACATACTTTTTCGCACAATTTCATATGCAGTGTTGTGTTTGGCTATAGTCACCCGAGCGTTTGACTAGTAAAGCTTCACTTACATCATATCTTGG
Source organism: Pinus albicaulis (assembly GCA_034641835.2). Taxonomy (NCBI): domain Eukaryota; kingdom Viridiplantae; phylum Streptophyta; class Pinopsida; order Pinales; family Pinaceae; genus Pinus; species Pinus albicaulis. The sequence continues at coordinate 492,704,121 of CM076575.1, forward strand.
AGTGAGTGCCCTCTTATGACTACTAGGTTTTCATATATTCAGTTCGTGATCAATTAACAATAAAACTAAAACTCAATGTTTGTCAAGTTTCCTTCAACGCACCTTTATTTGAAAGATGACTTGTATTGTCCATGAAATGATTATATTAAATGGAATTTGGATTATGTGCAAGTCCATAATGCTAAGCACGATATTTATTTAGTGTTGTCCTTTTAGTAGGTCCTTCTTTGTCTTTCATGTATCCTACATTCAAAAGGTCGACCCATTCCCATTCATTAGTAGGAAAATTTCTTTAGTTTCCTTCAACGCACCTTTATTTGAAAGATGACTTGTATTGTCCATGAAATGGTTATATTAAATGGTCTTTGGATTATGTGCAATTCCATAATGTTAAGCACAATATTTATTTTGTGTTTTCCTTTTAATAGGTCCTTTGTTGTCTTTCATGTATCCCACTTTCAAAATATCAACCCATTCCCATTCATTAGTAGGAACTTTTCTTTAAATCCAATAGTGATTGAAGTAGATTTATCACAAACATTGAATCCAAGGGTTGACTCTTTGCATTTATTTCATACCGTGTAACCATCCAACATCATGTTACATGATATAGTTGGAAGATTTTCCCTGCATAGCATAATGTAGCATAGATTAGTAAAATGGTGCTACATATAGTAATGTTTTATAATTTATAAACTAAAGCTTAGGATGCAAAATAATGATCAAGGAAGCACACATAAGCTTTAAGGAATCTGCAAATGTTCTCAATGCCATTTCGAAGTTGCGATATGCCATGCACTTAGTGGAATTATGATGACTTAGTCTTTCATGCACTAATAAAACTCTTTGTTCAAATAATAGGGCACTCAAGCACATACATGGGCTTGATTTGTAGGTGACATGATATGCAATGGGATTCTCTACATGATGTAATAATATAGAACAACCCAAAATTTTCAACAAAATGCGTATTAGAGGTCGGGATTATATTAAAACATAGTTTAGACTTTCATCATAACAATATAGATTTTCACAAATGCATAAACAAAGCAACATTTTCCCGTAACCTAATGTGTTCCAAAGGATGAGGACCAAGGTGGAGTATGGTTATTTACATAAGACACCTTCCTATTATTTGGAATTCACCCCATGGAGGCATAAGTATTGCAAATGTACGAGGCTAAAGAGTGAGTCTCCAAACCCTCATACATTTAATAAAATGATAGCCAAGATGAATCAAAGTGAATATAAGTAATATGCATCATGAAGACAGGTAGATCATTGGGGTTTAGGGACGACTGGCTTATTAGGGAAGTTGACCAATTCTAAACATGAACCCTTGAGACCTTGGATAAGCAGAGGGGGGCCTAAAATTTGATGGTAGGTGATATTTTGGGTGTTTTTGTAGCAACTACAACAGGTTTCAAGGACCTACCCACTAAACATCTCCTCACTACTCATAGGATGGTAGAACTTAGCGCTTCTAGTCAACTACCCACACAACACTGAATAATCTTCTACATTTAATGTACTTAGGGCTTGTTACCAACCATTAACAATCCACAAATAACATTTTTCTTAGGCGACCTTCAACTGTTGTTCACACCTAGAAAAAACCTATCCACATCACCTTCAACATTTCATAACAATCATACCACCAACAACATATCACCCTACCTATGTCCACACTTTCATGCTCTTTTATCCACACTTTGAGAGTATTTTGACCTCCTTGATTAGATTGTATCTCCTAAAGACCCATGCGCACAAAATGAGACACAACGACCCTCAACACAAGGATAATATAGCTCCTTCAGGGTCTCAACCCTCTCTAGTTATACCCAGAAATAACGCACACTTCATCAAGACTTGAGGAGAAAATTTAATGTTGATTTTGGTTGAATGTACATACATTAAAGAAACCCTAAACTAGGGCATCAAGGAATACCCTCTTGAAAATGATAATATTCCCTTATTCATTGTACTTAGCGCTTGTAAAGACTGTTGTTCAAAACCCTTGAATATACGTCATTACATCACCACGAACCTAGAAAAGATCAACATAAAATAACAATTAAACATACCTTGGTTTTGGGCACTTTTCAACATGATTTTCTCAGCCTAATTGACACCTCTCTACGACCACCTCAGTCACACATTCGTTGTGATTCTTTTCTTACCAACCACTAAAATTGTTGTGTTGTACCTTGAGAGAGTTCAACCTTAACTCGACCTTACCAACCATCACAAGGGGCTCATCCCTATCTATAACACCCTATTTCACCATGGCTTGATCAAAGAACATATCACAAAATTTTTTTAGTGCATACCTTAGCCCAAAAGCACAAAAGAAACTCGATCGACAACTCTCCTAACTTGGCTTAACCAGAACTTAGAGAGATGAACACAAACTTCATCCTCCTTCTCTTTTCATATTATCTCTTCTACTCTACAACACCTCATAATTTCATTTTCTCTCTTGATCGAATGCACTTTGATGGATTCTTAATGAACTCTCTATCACTCCTCCTTATAGTGTTCATGGTGGGTTTGTGGAATTTCCTTAATTGTAGCAACTCTAACTTATGCAATATATTTTCCTTCAGAAATTATTATGGAAAACAATGATTAATTAACTACTATAATGTTCACAGAATTAAATTTAGGAACTAAGAGAATAATGCACACACATAAAAATTGACACGGATATTTTTGGACTATAATCCTTGGAAAAAACCAACATGGGGAAAACCAGTTCAACATATGAGGGTTTATATTATTATTCTTCAGAAAATTGAGAGTACATTAATGTGATTTCTTGACACTGGAAAATATTTAGGAAATTTATCCACTACCAAAAATAAACAGGAAACCCAACGCTTCCTATATAAAGTAATTCAACCTCCTCTTGGGCCTATTCACACTCCTCCTACAATTCACATTAGTGACTGAAATGCGCACTACTAGCTTTGGGAATTTGCACTGCTACAAAAAATCATTCCTACAACTCTTTCACATGCTTGCAACTTACACCAGACAATTTTCATTTCCTATGGAAATCACTCCAACAATTTGAAATCGATCTACTTCCCAGATCTATGCAATGAATAATTTACACCTCCTAGTACAACCTTTCTGCAGATAAATTCAGCATCCATTTCCTCATAATGACTAGAAAATATGTGGAAATCATCTCTAGAAATATTCTCCCAAATTATCTGCTGAAACCCTTGTTGTTTGTGTCTCCCTTTACTTCAACTGCACCCTTTCTAATGCGCTGAAATTACGAAATTTGAATTGCTCAAGTGTTCATGGGTGTCTTCTCCAAGGTCCTGATTGACTTGCTCTTATAATATCTCGTTGAGAAACCAACAACCATGATCTAATCACAATCGATGGCTACGATCACATTGACCCATAAAGTGAATTTTCTGGAAGTACCTAGAGTAAAATCAATTTACCTCAATTAATATTTAATTAACCAATTTTCCTAAGTTAGACTTGGGGAAATAATTAATAATTGGCTAAGTAATCTAACTGAGGTGTTTCTCGGGAAAAAATTTCTGGGTATTGGAGAAAATGTGTTCCTTAGCCTCATAAACACCATAGAGACTAGAACACCTATCCGCTTCTACCAAAAAATAACACTCCCTCTTAGTGAGGAAGGTGTTTATCATTACTCCCATCTTATCCCAGAAGTAGACAAAATTTTCCTTACCCAAGGCCTTTTTGAATATATCTACAACCTGTTTATTTGTAGGAACATGTTGTATCTGAATTGAACCATGTTGCACACAATATCTAATGAAGTGGTACCTTATGTCAATATTCTTTGACATATCATGAAACATTGTATTCTTAGAGATCCTGATGTAACTATGATTATCACAGTAGATACTGGTTGAATTCAACCACTGACCAAACAAAATTTTTAGCAACTTTCGAAGCCAAATAGATTCGCATGTGGCCATGCTAGTTTCCATTTATTATACCTCTACAAAACTCAATGCCACAAACATTTTCTTCCTGCTGCACCAAGAGACAACCCCTAATCCATTACTGAAGAAACACATTTTTAGGTTTTAACCCTGTAAAAAAATTACCTACAAACAAATTCTTAAAAATGGAAAATAAATAATGGCAAGAACATAAACATGAAACACATATACACAAAGATTTTACCCTGGATCCCAAAACTGGGACTACCAAATTTATTTTTCAATTATAATCCTTTCAATGTTACAATGCATATATATACATGTTGAAGAATTCATAAACCCCAATCCATTAACCCCGTATTAGAACATAATTGTAGTTCCCTTGATTGAATCTACAAAATACCATGGACAGAAAACCATCATGCCCAAAACCATGTGCAAAACGCATGCACAAAACCATAGGTAGGTCCACCCACCCAATATAGTGTCTGTTATAGGTCCATTTGGGCATCATTCCCAATGACCTGGCTAACTAGGCATCATATCTAGGACCAATGTATAGGGTGTATCATCCCCTAACATTTCAATTGCTATATGCCCTAAGATAAAGAACAAGACAGATCAATCAAAGACTTTCATCTAAAAAGGTTTCCAAGGTTTGAAATTTATAATATATCATATGAGAGCTCACCAAAACTGCCTCTAAAGGGACTAAGTGCATTGCATATGCAGGAATCCCCATGCAAGGCTACTCTGTAAAGCACTTCCCAACATCTATGGGTGCGTTGGTCACATTGGGAGCGAAATTCTCATTGTTCCAGAATCTCCACTTAGCCAGTGCCTTCTAGAAGAGTTCACATGTGTCAAACTTCGAATCAATGTGTCCATTTGACATCTACAAGATTGGGAAAATGTATTGCCTATTATTGGAAAGTAATTGATTATAAAACTACCTTAGCTACTCTATAAATTGAGCACAGATCTTAGTGTTTGAGAAGGAAGAATTTGGGTAGAGAAATGCTAGTGGGTTTTTCATTGAGGAGATTGATTTGAGTGGCAGTTTTCTAGAGATATCTGCATTTTGATGAGGTTGGGATGTTGTTGGAGATGGTGACACTAAATCAGTCATTTAGTTGTAACCTCTCCTTCTATCATTAATAAATAATACAACTTACTTTTCTCTATATGCATCTGTATTGGCTTTGATTTTCCATATTGCAAGATCTTAGTTGATGTATATGGTTTATGTTTTACTAATTTAAAAAAATAACTTGAATAGACATCTGTATTATTGCTATCTTCTATTGTTTAGTATTCATTCTTGCAGGAAATATTTTTCACAGTCGACTGGAATTTGAAGCTACAACGGAAGCGACAGAAGGAATCATTTGGAAGCGCTTGGATTCCAAGTAAGCATATAATCCATTCTGTGTGTTTTTTCTTAGTTAGGAAAAGTAGTCTTATAGTCTTTAACCTATTTTTCTAGATTAGCACTTGTCCAGGGAAGCGTGTTTTATCCGTAATTCACAATTTTGTCCAACAAATTGGCAACTCCGCTAGGGAGATTACTCTTTATCCTAGGAAATCATATCCCATTCTTCATGTTCTCTTTCCCTCCATGTAATCATCATTGTAATCCAATGGAAACCTGAAATACAACCATAAGATCCATTAGATTCCATTCATTGCAAAAAACTAGGAAAATTTTGGGCATAATGTATAACCTCCCCTTCTATCATTAATAAAGAATACAGCTTACTTTTCCCTATATGCATCTGTATTGGATTTTATTTTCCAATAATAGGCAAGACATTTTCAAATTATTATAGATGTCAAATAGACACATGGATTTGAAGTTTCACACATGTGAACTCTTCTAGAAGGCACTGGCCAAGTGGAGATTCCAGAACAATGAGAATTTCGCTCCCAATGTGACCAACGCACCCATAGATCTCGGGAAGTGCTTTGCAGAGTAGCCTTGCATGGGGCTACCTGCATATGCAACGCACTTAGTCCCTTTAGAGGCAGCGTTGGTGAGCTCTCATATGATATATTATAAATTTCAAATCTTGGAAACCTTTGCAGATGAAAGTCTTTGATTGATATGTCTTGTTCTTTGTCGTAGGGAATATAGAAATTGAAATGTTACGGGACGATATACCCTATACATTGGTCCTGGAGATGATGCCCAGTTAACCAGGTCATTAGGAATAATGCCCAAATTGACCTATAACAATTGCCCCCTAAAGCATGAATTTAGAATAATAACAACAATATTTTGATTGATATGCTTTACACTGTGATGAGTTGGAGATGAAGCAGAGTGGTAACCTGCAACAATCTTACAATACATTACATCATGATATATCCTCTTGATCATAATTGCTGAGGGTAGGCATTCCCATTTTCAGCACATAAACAATTTAATAACATGTACATATTTCAGAAATTCGTTGACATTGGAATGTTTCCCAATGCAGACATGCCTACAGATATAGGCCCATGTTTGGATGACAATTTGTATGTAAGGTCACCGTATAGATGATGTGTACAAAACTCCTAAAATCGCAGCTCGGATGGATGAAATTAGATCTGGGGTCTTCTTATCTCGTTCACTCGATCATTCAGGTACAAGTCTAGCCATGTGAATATATGATTTGTCATCGAACATGGAAAGACATCGTTTGATTACTAGCTAATGATGTGAGTTGTTAACAAACGCGAGAGAACCACCATTGATTTCAATTTCCCTCAAGGCACTGCAGTACATTTAGTAAGGCGTGAATAGATGATTTGATGTCGAATGGAAAACAAATATTTTAATCAAAGGTTCGGAAGCGAGGATCTTTTCTATGCTGTAACAGCCTCATGGTATTGGAATCTGATGTTTCTAAGTGAACTTCCTGGATAATGATTTGTTGTCAACAAGAAGTCACCTTATTGCAAAACTGGAGTTACTGATTTCGAAGACAAGGGTATGACTTGATATAGAAATTTTCAGGGATGACGGTCATGATAATAAATGTTTATGAGTATTGCAGAAGGATGAGTTATTCACTGGATGACTTCTCTTGAACATATCGGAGACACTGTGATGAGTTGGCAGCATTGACCCAAAACTGAAGTGAAGGTATGATGAACCATCAAGATGATTACCCAACCCAAACATTCACGGACATGGAGTGAGAGAAGTTTCATGTTCAAGAGCGACTTGATACCATAAAGAAATTTTGCTCACTTTTCCCAAATTTTCCCCAGTCATTTGTCAACCAGTACCTCTTTATTTTTTTAACAAGCTTGAGGAGGATAACATTTGTTTGATTTATAATTCAACCCTTTGGGTGAACAAAGTATCGCTATTTAATAATTTAGCGAGTCTAGCGATGAATGAAACTCGATTCTTGTCATGATCGACAAGCCCGTCACTATTTTATGTTTTAACGAGCTTAACGACAATGATAGCCCGGTCCTTTTTTATATTTAGAGAGTTTGAAAAAGAGGACGAAAGAAAACTCCATAAGTAATTTTTCGTAAATTTGTCACTCAGATCCGAAAAAGTGTAAAATAATATCTGAGAGAACCTCTTTGGTCATGTTTAACCAAGGTATTCCTTTTTTGTAAATAATCTATCTCAGTCCGGAAAAGGGTTAAACTTATACTGAGTAGATATCAATTCATTTACTTTTACGAGCTCGAAAAGACAAGTGCTCGGAAATATTTTCACATTATCAGAGTCTGAAAAGAGTTGAAAGAAGACTCCAGGGGTTCCTTTTTCACTATTATAGAAGCTCTAAAAAGAGATAAAAGTGTGCTTCAAATCCTTTTTCATTTTTAACAAAGCTCGAAAAATAAGGAGAAAAATTATGCCTTGTGGTCAAATCATTCTTGAAATAAATCTGCACAACTAATCTGTTCATCAGTTGTAAGACCTGTTTAGAACAACATCAAATGGATTAAAAATACCCGTTTCATGATTAAAAAACATAATAAAACTATATTCATAGCAATAAATTCAATTTTAAAATAATTAAATGACTATTAAAAGTAGTTTCACTATTCATTTTTACCATTCCATAGTTACCATTTGCATTTTGGAGCTCTGAACCTGATTTTTCCCTCGAACTTCAGCGGTTGATTGTGTGCAATAGGTAAGAATGTTTTGAATGCTCCCTACAAGAGCACATGTCGAATGCCCCCTGCAAGATAAGATGGTTATGAGGATGGTTCTTTTTTCTGTGTCAACCTCATTAAAAAATGAAATAGATTTATGAGGATGGTTCTTTTTTCTTGTGTCAACCTCGTTAAAAAATTAAACAAGTTCCTATGAGGATGGTTCTTTTTCTGTGTCAACCTCGTTAAAAAATGAAACAAGTGCCTATGAGGAAAGTTATTTTTACTGTGTCAACTTCTTTAAAAATGAAACAGATGATGAGCATAGTTCTTTTCATGTGTCAAGCTCTTTTAAAAATAAAACAAATCCTCTCCAAATGAACCTTCACTCCATCCAACTATCAGTAACCAGTAATCTACTTAGGTGAATGAAATGAAGCTTGGGGGGCATCTTATCTTGCAGGGGGCATTCAAAACATACTCACATATTGCACACAATCGACCGCTGAAGTTCGGGGGAAAAATTAGGTTCAGAGCTCCAAAATGCAAATGGTAACTATAGAATGGTAAAAATGAATAGTGAAACTACTTTTAATAGTCATTTAATTATTTGAAAATTGAATTTATTGCTATGAATGTAGTTTTATTATGTTTTTTATCATGAAACATGTATTTTTAATCCATTTGATGTTGTTATAAATAGGTCTTACAACTAGTGAACAGATTAGTCGGGAAGATTTATTTCAAGAATGATTTGACCACAAAGCATACTTTTTCTCCTTATTTTTCGAGCTTTGTTAAAAACGAAAAAGTATTTGAAGAGCACTTTTATCTATTTTTTGAGCTTCGATAATAGTGAAAAAGGAACCCCTAGAGTCTTCTTTCAACTCTTTTCAGACTCCGATAATGTGAAAAGATTACCGAGCACTTGTCTTTTCGAGCTCGTAAAAGTAAATGAATTGATATCTACTCAGTATAAGTTTAACCCTTTTTCGTACTGAGATAGATTGTTTATGAAAAAGGAATACCTTGGTTAAACATGACCAAAGAGGTTCTCTCAGATATTATTTTACACTTTTTTCGGATCTAAGCGACAAATTTGCGAAAAAGTACTTATGGAGTTTTCTTTCGTCCTCTTTTTCAAACACTCTAAATACAAAAAAGGACCAGGCTATCACTGTCGTTAAGCTCGTTAAAACATAAAATAGCGATGGGCTTGTCGATTATGGTAAGAATCGAGTTTCATTCATCGCTAGACTCGTTAAATTATTAAATAGTGATACTTTTTTCACCCGAAGGGTTGAATTATAGATCAAGAAAATGTTATCCTCCTCAAGCTTGTTAAAAAATAAAGAGGTACCGGTTGACAAATGACCGGGGAAAATTTGGGAAAAGTGAGCAAAAATTCTTTATGGTATCAAGTCACTATTGAACATGACACTTCTTTCACTCCATGTCTGTGAAAATTTGGGTTGGGTAATCATCTTGACGATTCATTAATACCTATGGTTCATCATACCTTCACTTCAGTTTTGGGTCAATGCTGCCAACTCATCATAGTGTCGCCGATATGTTCAAGATAAATCATCCAGTGAATAACTCATCCTTCTGCAATACTCATAGACCTTTATTCTCATGACCGTCATCCCTGAAAATTGATTTATCAAGTCATACCCTTGTCTCCGAAATCAGTAACTCCCATTTCGCAATAAGGTGGCTTCCTGTCGACAACAAATAATTATCCAGGAAGTTCACTTAGAAACATCAGATTCCAGTACCATGAGGCTTGTTACAACATCGACAAGATCCTCGCTTTTGAACCTTTGACCAAAAGATTTTGTTTGTCGTTCGACATCAAATCATCTATTCACGCCTTACGAAATGTACTGTAGTACCTTGATGGCCATTGACATCAATGGTGGTTCTCTCGCGTTTGTGAACAACTCACATCATTGGCTGGTAATCAAATGATGTCTTTCCATGTTAGACGACAAATCATATATTCGCATGGCTATACTTGTACCCAAACGATCAAATGAATGAGATAAGAAGACCCTAGATATAGTTTCAACCATCCGGGCTACGATTTCAGGATTGTTGTACACATCATTTGTACGGTGACCTTACATACAGATCTTCATCCGAATATGGACCTATATCTATAAGCCTGTCTACATTGGGCAACATTCCAATGTCGATGAATTTCTGAAATATGTACATGTTATTAAATTGTTTATGTGCTGAACATGGGAATGCCTGCCCTCATAAATTATGATCAAGAGGATATATCATGATGTATTGTATTGTAAGATTGATTCAAGTCGCCACTCTACTTCATCTCCAATTCATCACAGTGTAAAGCATATCAATCAAAATATTGTTGTTATTATTCTGACTTCATGCTTTAGGGGGAAATTGTTATAGGTCAATTTGGGCATCATTCCCAATGACCTGGTTAACTAGGCATCATCTATAGGACCAATGTATAGGGTATTTCATCCCCTAACATTTCAATTGCTATATGCCCTAAGACAAAGAACAAGACAGATCAATCAAAGACTTTCATATGGAAAGGTTTCCAAGGTTTGAAATTTATAATATATCATATGAGAGCTCACCAACACTGCCTCTAAAGGGAATAAGTGCATTGCATATGCAAGTAGGCCCATGCAAGGCTGCTCTGCAAAGCACTTCCTGACATATGTGGGTGCGTTGGTCACATTGGGAGCAAAATTCTCATTGTTCCGGAATCTCCACTTGGCCAGTGCCTTCTAGAAGAGTTCACATGTGTCAAACTTAAAATCCATGTGTCCACTTGACATCTACAATATTGGGAACATGTCTTGCCTATTATTGGAAAGTCATTGATTGTAAAACTACCTCAGCTAATCTATAAATTGAGCACAAATCTTAGTGTTTGAGAAGGAAGAATTTGGGTAGAGAAATGTTGGTGGATTTGTCATTGAGGAGATTGATTTGAGTGACAATTTTCTGGAGCTATCTGCATTGTGATGAGGTTGGGAAGCTGCTGGAGATGGTGACACTAAATCATTCATTTGGTTGTAACCTCCCCTTCTATCATTAATAAAGAATACAACTTACTTTTCCCTATATGCATCTGTATTGGCTTTGATTTTCCATATTTCAAGATCTTAGTTGATGTATATGGTTTATGATTTAATTTTTTAGCAAACTAACTTGAATAGACATATGTATTATTGCTATCTTCTATTGTTTAGTGTTCATTCTTGTAGGAAATATTTTGCACACTCGGTTGGAATTTGAAGCTACAACGGAAGCGATGGAAGGAATCATTTGGAAGCGCTTGGATTCCAAGTAAGCATCTAATCCATTCTATGTGTTTGTTCTTAGTTAGGAAAAGTAGTCGTATATTCTTTAACATGTTGTTCTAGATTAGCACCTATCTAGGGAAGCGTGTTTTATCCGTAATTCACAATTCTGTCCAACAGTGTCCGAAAAAAAATTTCCCAGGGTGTTTCCCTGGACCTCGTGTAGCGGGGCTACCACCCCCCTATAAACCTCCCGACATGTAGAAATTTTAATACAATTATGTATTTCCTGGATTCTCCTGATCTAACAATTATATGCAACTATTAAATACAAAATCCTTCTACTTGAATCTTTGCAGAAATTTAATCACCAATTGCAAACATATGAAGAAAGATCAATCACACATAACACAGATTTTTTTACCGAGAAAGCATAAAGCTAAAAACCTCACTATCATATATTATGTATATATCATGGATCATAAAACAATCTCATACAAAACTCTAATCCAAGAGCTCTTAGTACAATATACAATCGTCTCACACTGTCATACAAAAATTGGAAAATACATGCGCCAATTTACTACCTCCTAACAACCTGCCTCCACTGCGCAGTCCCTGCTGATCACAACCCCTGAAATAATTCAATCTTGCCTTTCCTTGATTACGCAATCCTCATTGGCATCTCCAATGTGTGTTTGGTTGCAAGTGTGCACCCACTATAGTCACAACTAATAGTCAAATTGTCCCTTTCACCTATCTCTCAACTAGGTCTCCACTGGATCTGACATGCATGTAGTTAACAGTAGTAAATCTTCAGTTGCATGTGAGATCACTCCATGTGAATTAATTTAATATTTAATTCACTGATCTCTCACTAGTGTATCTTTAGCTACAACTAGTTACAACTAGCACAATTGATTTTAACTCACTTAACTGAGTTAAACTTCTTTACAACTCACATAACTACACATCCAACTATGTTACAACTTTGTATCACTCAGTTACAACAAAGCCCACTAGAATGTCCCACCAACCAACCTTTGAACTCGAAATTCCTTTAGTCAACTGGTTTGCCACATCAGTTAACTAAAATCAAGTGCTTCAAGAGAATAAATTATTATTTATTGTTTAATTATTATTAAGAGATAATAATAATCGACATGCATTCTATTTTAGACATGCAATCCACGAACCGACTTCGCACATGAATTCCAAAAATAAATGCCCACCCATACATATAATTTTATCAACCATCTATAAATAGATTCCAGCTATAAATAGACTTTTCTCACCATTCTAAAAATAGACATACAAATAAAAATAGCCTACGGGCCCCACCTAGTGTAGGTGCTGAATTTTCATTAGGAGCATCATCTTGTTGAATCTCAACACTCCCTCTCAACAAGAAAGGGAATATCCTTCACCCCGATCCTGTCTCTATGGTATTCGAATTTTCTCTTGGTGAGTGCCTTCGTCAGAATATCTGCATCCTGATCTTCCATAGGAATGTATTGAAGCAACATGATCTTCCGCTGCACACAATCTCTAATATGATGATATCGATATCTATATTCTTAGATCTATCATGAAACATAGGATTAATCAAGAGTTTAATGCAAATCTGATTATCATAATGAATCACTATAGGATATAAATGAGAACCAAACAAACTGACCAGGATATTCCTCATCCAAATAGCCTCACATGCAGCTTGAATTGCTGCCATGTATTCCGCTTCCATTGAACTGAGTGCCACGGATATCTGTTTCCTGCTGTACCAATAAAAAACTGTAGATCCGATACTAAAGACCCCTCCTGATGTGCCCTTTATGTCCGTTGGGCTTCTCGCCCAATCTACATCCGTGAAGCCATGAAACTTCACCTAATCCATTTGTCTGTACCATAAGCCATACTCAAATGTGCTCCTGAGATATCTCAGGACATGCTTGCCTGCCTTCCAAAAGAGCTTGGTAGGCTTAGCCATCGCTTGACTAAGATGGTTCATCGCATAACATATGTCCGGTCTTGTATTAACTAAATACATGAGTGAAGCCACCAACTGTCAATAGACAGTAGCATCCACTACCTCTCCAGATGTAGCTTCCTCTTTCCTCCAGTTTCCTTGAAGAGGAGTATCCATGGGTTTGAAGCCCTCCATGTGAAACTTACCCAGTATCTCCCTTGCATACTTGCCTTGAGACACAAAAATTTCACCATCTCGCTGCCATATTTCCAATCCAAGGAAATAGTGAAGGAGGCCCATATCCCTCAACTCAAACTCCTTTGCAAGTTCCTCCTTGCATGAGTGTATCAGCTGCTCATCACCGATCAGTATTAAATCATCAACATAAAGAAAAATGATTAAAAGCTTACCCTCCACCACAATCTGGTATAGGTTTGCATCTGCCTCACTCTTGGTGAAGCCAAGTCTGATGAAATAGCTGTCGATCTGAGTGTACCAAGCACGAGGTTCTTGCTTCAGCCCATACAACGCTCTTTTGAGTCTACACACATGCGACTTGCTGCTGAAGATCTCAAATCCTTCAGGCTGCTCAATGCACACTTATTCCTCAATGATACCATTAAGGAATGTAGTCTTCACATCCATCTGATGTATGTGCCAACCCATCTGCGTTGAGAGAGCAAGGATTGTCCTTATGGAAGAATACCATGTGACAGGTGCAAAGGTTTCTTCATAGATCATTCCCCTCGATCTGTGAGAAGCCCCAGGCCACAAATCTGGCCTTGTATTTCTCAACACTCCCATCAGCAGCTTGCTTTACCTTGTAGATCCATCTTGAACCTACCACTGATTTATCAACCAACCTTGGAACAATTTCCCAAGCACTATTTCTGATAATGGAGTCATACTCCTCCACCATTACATTTACCCATGTGGGCTCCTCCACTGCTTCCTAAAAGGAAGATGGCTAAGTCACAATACATTTGATCATGAGAGCCATGTATCCAGTGAATCGATCAGGAGACTATCTCTGTCTACACTGTGAAGTAGGGAATCCTACATTCTAAGCCACATCAAGCTTCAGCCTCTCAGATTCTATGGTATGCCTTCTGCCAGTTCTAATGTTTGGCTCTACGTGAGTGGAATCCTCCTTTCCATGAACCTCCTCCTGTGACTGATCCACATCTAGAGACTCATCTTTGGGAACAATTAGTTCCTCCTCTGCATGCAATTCTAGCTCCCTCTCAAGCAACAACTTCATGCCTTTCTCCTCATTGAAATTTATATCTCGTCGCACCACAGTCATTCGACTGTTTGGAAAATACACATGATAATTATGGGGTGTTTCTGTGTACCCCAAAAATATCCCAACTTGAGCAGTCGGCTCTAGCTTCTTCCTGGCGTTCTTGGTCACATGCACATAACAGATGAGACAAAAACCTTAAAGTGAGAAACATCCGGTTTCTTACCAGTAAAATCTTCTTCAGGTGTACTCATGCCAAGTACTCTATGAGGACAACGGTTTTGCACATAAATCACAGTGTTGCATGCTTCCACCCACAAGTGCATTGGTAGACCTTGATCATGTAACATAGCTCATGCAACACCCACGATCATTCTATTCTTCCTCTCCACGACCCCATTTTGCTATGGGTTATGAGGAACTATGAGTTCTTTTTGAATTCCTTCTTTGCTACAGAAGTATTTGAATTCATTCGAGATATATTCACCACCATTATCACTCCGCAGAGCCTTCACTCGCTTCCCCGACTCTTTCTCCACCAATGCTTTAAACTCACAGAACTTTGAGAATGTTTGATCCTTATTTTGCATGAATAAGATCTAGCATCTACGAGAAAATTCATCAACAAAAATAACATAATACCTATGTTTTTCTATTGAAGCAGCCGAGAATGGTCCACACACATCTGTGTGAACTCTCTCTAGGATCATCGAAGCACGGTTCTCCTTTTCATGAAAGGTTGTCTTCACAAACTTATCCATAGTACAACCCTTGCACTGATCTAAGTGCACAAATGTACCCTTGGGAAGTCCAGTAGAAATCTGCAGAAATTTTTTTAGGGTGCCCTGGTGAAGATGGCCCAATCGCTTATGCCATAATTCGCCCTCATCCTGTCTTACCACTTCTTCTGCTTTGCCCACCATTGCAGTGCAGCCATCTACCTCCAGCTTGTAGAGATTCTTAACTCGAATCTTTATCCTCTTGGTTTGACTCGTTGTTTTATGTCGCAGGAAATCTTTTCCATCATGAAAACAAGATCATAACCTCTATCCTCCAACATTGCGACTGAGACCAAGTTTTTCTTCAGACTTGGAAAATGCATAAAATATTTCAATAGAAATGGTTTACCTGACTCCCTCTCAAAGGTAATGGTACCAATGTGGGTCGCACTGTATCGTCCATCTTCGCCCATCTCTATATGCATCTGGAGATCTTTCTCCTCCAAGTCACTGAAAATATCCTTATCTCCCATCATGTGGAAGGAAGCACCACTATCAAGATACCACACCGATCCCATTGTGCTTGAAACCAAGCATGCGATCAAAGAGAAATCAAGTTCAAATTGCGAGGCAAGGGTCTCACCAGTTGTAGCTCCAATAACCTTCTTGTTCTTCTTTTTCTGTGGGCAGTTAGTGGCGAGATGCCCATGTTCGTGACAGTGAAAACACTTCACCTTGGAAAAATCCAGATTCTTTCCTTTAGCCTTGGATTTTGAATGGGATTTATTCCCCTTCCCTTTAATTTCCTTGGCAGCCAAAGCACAATCCTCTTCATCATCATGCTTTGATGAAGATCCATCTCTGGTGTTCTGCCTAAACTCCTCTGGCACTAGATCCGACCACAGTCGTTCCCAATCCGACAGTTTTTTCCGTCTGTTGACAGAGTCTTGATAACTGTGCCAACTTTTAGAAAGTCCCAGGAGAGCCAAACTAACCAAATCATCATCAGCAACCATGATTCCCACACTCCCCAGTTCATCCCGACATTGGACAATCTTTGTGAGATACTTAGGAATATTGTTGCCCTTCCCCATCTTGATCTTTCTGAATTTATCCTTCAACGCCAATTTCTTATGGTCATTGTTGCTTTGGAAAGGATCCATCAAAGCCTTCCACATTACAAATGGAGTGGCTTTCCCATGAAGGCTTGAGACAATATGGTCTCTCACACCTTCCAACAGAATCCTTGTCATCTTCGCTACTTTATTTTTCCAGGTATCAAGTAATGCAACATTCGTCGAAGTGAGCTTAGGAACACCACTATCGATGAATTCATTCAAGCCATTATCTTCAAGCACTACCTCCATCCTATCCTTCCATGCAATTTAGTTTGGGCTGACCTCGAGTGCATACTCTAACCGCAAACCATTAAAAGCCATTTCGATGTTTACTCAACTCTCGCACCAAGAAATTCTTGCAGCAAATTCGAATTGTTTCCACCAACAAACTCAGATACTGCTTCAATATTTCAATATTCTTTGCTTCGATACCATGTATAAATTTTAATACAACTATGTATTTCCTAGATTATCTTAATCTAACAATTATATGCCACTATTAAATACAAAATCATTCTATTAAATCTTTATGGAAATTTAATCGCCAATTGCAAACACATGAAGAAAGATCAATCACACATAACACAAATGTTTTTACCGGGAAAGCATAAAGCTAAAAACCACACTATAATATATTATGTATATATCATGGATCATGAAACAATCTCATAAAAAACTCTAATTCAAGATTTCTCAGTACAATATACAATCGTCTCACACTGTCATACAAAAATTGGCAAATACATGCGCTAATTTACTGCCTTCTGACAGCCTGCCTCCACTGCGCAATCCCTGTTGATCACAAACCCTGAATGAATTCGATATTGCCTTGCCTTGAATTCACAATCCTCATTGGCATCTCCAATTTTTGTTTGGTTGCAAGTGTGCACCCACTATAGTCACAACTAATAGTCAAATTGTCCCTTTTACCTATCTGTCAACTAGGTCTCCACTGGATCTGACATGCATGTTGTTAACAGTAGTAAATCTTCATTTGCATGTGATATCACTCCATATGAATTAATTTAATATTTAATTCCCTGATCTCTCACTAGTGTATCTTTAGTTACAACTAGCACAATAGATTTTAACTCACTTAACTGAGTTAAACTACTTTACAACTCACATAACGACACATCCAACTCTGTTACAACTTTGTATCACTCAATTACAACAAATTCCACTAGCATGTAACACCAACCAACCTTTGAACTCAAAATTACTTCAGTCAACTGGTTTTCCACATCAGTTAACTGAAATCAAGTGCTTCAAGAGAATAGATTATTATTTATTGTCTAATTATTATTAAGAGATAATAATAATCGACATGCATTCTATTTTTAGACATGAAATCCATGAATGGAATTCGCACATGCATTCCAAAAATAGATGCCCATCCATACATAGAATTTTCTCAACCATCTATAAATATATTCACGCTATAAATAGACTTTTCTCACAATTCTAAAAATAGACATACACCTAAAAATAGCCTGCGGGCCCCACCTAGTGTAGGTGCTGAATTTTCACTAGGATCATCATCTTGTTGAATCTCAACATGACAGGGGGGGTTGTCGCACCCCCTATCACCCCCTTGCTTCACCCAACACATTGAACATGGGGGGCTATCGCTCCCCCCCTGTGCATGTGACTAGTCATGGAAATAATATAACACAGACCCGACATTCTCCCGCTTGTTGTTTTCTTTTCCAAACAAGGGGTCAAAGGAGAGATTAGTCATTTGTCCAGCCCTGCAATTTCCATTGATTTTCTACACCAAGAAAACTTCTCAGTGCTCAGAGACTTGTCAATGCATCTGCAACATTCTTCAAAGTTTCCACCTTTACTAGCAACACCTTTTTGTCCTCAATCATATCCCTCACAAAGTGATAATGAACATCAATGTGCTTTGTCTTTGAATGATAAGAAGGGTTCTTTGCCAAGAAAAATTCACTTTGGTTTTCATAGTCTATCCTTATATCCCGTTGTACCAACCCCATACTTGAACACACTCTATGCAACCAAACTGCATCCTTTCTTTCATGAGTGGATGCCATGTATTCAACCTCTGTAGTTGAAAGAGCCACTACAGACTGTCTTTTGCTCATCCAACTAAATACTCCTCCAAATAGGTTAAATTCATACCCACTTGTAGATCTCTGATAGAGATCTCTAGGCCATTTTGCATCAACAAAGCCACGGATGTGCAAAACTCTATCCAATCCTGATCTTCCTTAGTAGCACATACCATAATGACTAGTGCCACACAAATATATGAAAACCTACTTCACTGTTATCCAATGATCCTTTCTTGGTTTTGAGATACACCTGCTCAATAATGTCGAAATATCTAAATATATTCATCTGATCTTGTAATTTACTAAAAAAAAATACATAATGAATCTAAAAATTTGCGAAAACCAAATATGATCACACAATCACATAAACAAGTAAGAGACAGAAATATCAATCGCAAAACACCAGATGTATCTGGGGAATACCTCAGCTAAAAATCCCCTATTTTTAGATTGCATAAAGTCAAGAATATGAAACAATACAAAGTTATTTCCCTTCCTGAGAAACCTCTGCACTCTGTTGACTGTCTCACTTTGATCTTGCTCTGATATTAACATTGATCTAAGAAATTTTGGTCCAATATTTAACCAGTTGATTTCCTTTGCCTGACTAGCCTTGCTTATGCATTCTTGGGCTAATTGAGCCCCTATTAATTAGGAAATTCCCAATTAATGATTGTGAAATACATCCAAGGCTTCCTAATGACCTCATGCATGACGTTTACAATTTTCTAATTATACAACTGATAGTTATCTTCCCTTTAACCCCAATCTCAGCTTAGCCTTCCTTATAACTAACATGCAACAAATATTTATAGAGAATTATAAGTTAATTGATTGATCACTACTTGTGAATTAAATCAGGTTTATTTCATTGGACCTATCACTAACTCATCTTTGAGTTAGAACTAGTTAGACCGATTTTAACTAAAATACTTGGGTTAACTAATTACAACTCACAAATAACTCGACCAGGGCTCCTAAAAGTAGGAGACACCCTACATGCCTCTAGTTTTACCTCTAACTCAAGTTAACTGAGTTAACTAAGTCTTCCTGACTCATTTAAGACTTACAAGCTGTCATAAGATGTAGAATTACAATTTAGTTCTAATTTAATTAAGGGAAAATTAAATCAGAAGCTTCATGGGTGCCATTTTCAATATTTCTTGTTGCAAATTTCAAAACATCGTCTCAACAAGAAAGGAATTCAACTTTATCTCGATCTGGTACCTTTGGAATGTTCTTCATGCAAAACTTCTCTCTAGTGTTGTTGCTACTGCAACTTATGAAACTGAAAAAGCATCCAAACCAAATCAATATGATGCATCTGTCACTAGAGTCTCTAACTGCTACTAGCCACTGCACTGTATACTGAAACATTTGCACTACTGCTAACTCTTCACCATGCCATCTGCATTGCTTCCAACTCTGCTCTGCACTCCCCAGTAATTGACTGCTACTAGTCTCTGCATTTTTCACTCTGACATTTGACTGCATCAACCACCACTAATCCATCCTGCTACAATGTAGTGTGGTTCCCCATAGAAAGGTAATGATCCATGAGACAAGTCATGTCAATGGACCCTGCCCAAATTAATTATCTTGGGATTATGTCTTCGCATTGCCCCACCTCTCACCTGGAGGTATGGCTGCATACGCTCCCTCTGCTCACTTGGATCGAAATTTTTAATATTCCCAAATTTTCACATGATATTTGGAATATTAGAGTTCTTAATAAACTTAATTAATTAAGTAAATAAAGGGGTGGAGGGACCCACAAACCTCAAAGATGAATAAAATCAACTTTTAATGTGTGTATGTGGATATTCTAGATCTAGATCTAAAATCATGTAGTGGAGCAGCTCTATTAATGGAGATCATGTCTCATTTATGAGATAGATTATGCAGGATCAAACAGTCAAATAAGATCATGGATATTAAATTTAAAATCATGAGGATATTTGATAACGTCAACTGAGATCATAGTGCATCCAAAGAAGATCATTGAGCACTTATGATAAGTTATTGGAGGAAGTGATGCATTTAATGCACACATGATGGCGAGGGTGATCACCCCCATGTGAACATGATGGAGGGCATGGAGAAAGAATGTAGTCAACCATGGAGACTTATGTCTACATGTATAACGCAGTTTTGGAGTGGGCCTAGGCTATGGAAGGCTCATATCTATATAATGAAGGTGAAGGCACTATATAAGGCAAGATTTTGATTATTCATGTGAAGGTCTGTTTAGTTTTTGGAATTTTCATTTGACATTCCATGCATTCTTTGGTTGTTTAGCTAAGATTGCAAGTGTTGTTTAGCACTGGGTGTTCCCGAGTGGAAATCCCACCTCTTTCTTAGAGTTATATCTAAGGAAGAGGGTTGTAATACATTCCTTATCAGGCATTGGTGCCATCTTCAGGAGGTTGTTTCTAGCATTCAGCTAGGAAACCGGTGCAGGATTCATCCTACCACTTTGTTCTTCACATTCAGCCTTCCGGGAGAAGCAGATCGATATCTGACATTCAAGCCATTGGGTTTTACCTCCATGCAGCAACAGTCCCTTCAAGGATTGCACAGTCCAGTCCTGTAGATATATTGGAGGAAGGAATTTTCCAGTATTTCAGCTGGAAATCCTATGAGGGACCATATCCTCACATTAGATCTATTTTTTCCATCACCCAGGAACAGATTTGACACATATAGCAGTAGGCTATTGAGCCTCCCTCTCTTACAGTGTAGTCTTCTAAAGCTATTTTTCATGCAGCAACTATTTTTAGTGGAGGAGCTAGATCTTGAGCCTTTAGCCCAAGGATCTAGTGAAGGGATCAACCCTTATTGCATAGATCTGATTGTGCATCATTGCATCCATCAAATCATCATATCTAGCTTTAGATCTGCATACCCAGTAGTGTATATGTGAAGCCCTAAGAGGGTGGTTTTCTTATATTGACAGATCTCAGAAACCCTTTCTGGGCTATCTTGGGTATCCATCATAGAGCCCGGATCTTTATTTTCAGCATCATCGAGCTCCCAGTCTTCCTAGATCTAATTTTCTATCTTTTTGGCAGTTGCATTCCCAATATTTGCAGCAGGGACATCACATTTTACCTTCCTGCAGTTTAGCAGTTATGCAATCCCTCTTGTGGGATCACTACGGGGCCATTCTAAGCCATCCCTTTGACTTGAGGGTCTCATACTTTGAGCACTATTGTACTTTCTTTTTTACCTCCCATATAATAAAATGGCTTAGCTATTTCTGTGCATTATGGTGTGTATATAGATTTATTGTTTACTTTGCTGCAGTTCTTATATTGTGTTTCAATATTACTGCATTCTCCCTTTTGGGATATTACAGTGGTATCAGAGCATGATCTTTGGCTCAGCTTGTGGACACTTCATCTTTTGCATCAAAAGAAGAAGTAGATAGATGAGATCTATCATGAAGGAGGATTGTAGTTTTTCCACTCCTCTCCTTAGATCTATGCAAGATCTCTCCAAAGAGGTCAATCAAATAAAGAGGGAAAGGCAAAAGGAGGATCCAAGAAGAAGCTTTGATGAGTAAGGTTCAAGCACTTCCTATCAGCACCAAATAAAATTGAAGAATCATAGATCTTCTCATAGATCTACTCTGCCCACTTTCTTTGAAGAAGGTGAATGGTGTAGTCATGAAGAAATAAGCAACATGGAACTTGAGACTCATGAGACTCTCAGTCTGTATCTTGAAGAGTATAAAGCATAGTCTAGAGAATTCAAAGAGATTCTAACTCTCCACCAATTCTTCCAAATCAAAGAAGAAAGAGGATCCTATAACAACAATAAAAGAAAGAGGTACAATAAATTATATTTTCCTACATTTGATGGATCTTCCTCAAGCACTGTTAAGGCTTCAAGGAAGGATTTAGATACATTTTTCAGGCTACATCCTGTGGCTAAAAAAGAGGCTTTCCATATTGCAGCACTTCATCTTCATGGTGAAGCCAATGATTGGTGGTTTGGTCACATGGAGCATGCAAAGGTGACTAAATATTTAGATTTATTTCACGAGTTGAGAAGGAAGTTTGATGTGATAAAACCAGAGATGTGTCACAAGAAGACATTTTCTAAGGAAACAAGGGAGGATGTCATTCTTGTCACTCTAGACAAGAGATCACTACATTCACCACCAGCTGCAAAAGTACTTGCATCCAGAGAATAGACACTTGCAACTTTTCAAGATAGTCTTGAGCTCTTGACACATAGAGTCCCATGCATGATTCAAGATATGCATGAGGAAGAGGAGGTAGATTCTAGCGCTGGTACACTTGGAGAAGAGAATCCATCACTCTTACCAGTAGTTGGAGACACCATAATTCTAGTTGGAGGAACTCCTGTGGTCTTGCAAGAGATTCCCACACATCAGTTGATCCAATGTATGCATACATCTTCATCTCATATTGTTTCAATACCTCTTATTGAAACTTATGGGGACATGCCATCAGGGCCAATGCATAACCAAGGGTTAGAACAAAATGTTGATTTGAAGCAGCAACATATCACAACGCAGAGGACCCTTGATCTAATCAAGGAGGAGATGAAGAGATATCCCAGTTCATCATTGTTGAGATACATTCAACCCTTTGAGTTGAAGTGTAGAATTTCAGGAAATGGGATGAGCATAATCCTTTGTACAATGGCTGGCTATGAGTTCAACATTGTGCCTTGCCATGAGACAACATATGTATTTCCATGCAGATCTACAGTGATGTCACTTAGTAGCAGTGATGATAAAAAGGCCCCATTATTCTTGGAAAATTCTGAAGGTAGCTTCATTCATGAAGCAATGGAGGTTAAGATGATAGATGGTAGACACCTTGAGATGAGGAATCTTTTCTCCTTTCTAGATGACACTTTCTCAGTGAGCATCTCATAGCTCAAAGAGAAACTTCTACTTGCATCAGATCTAGAACCTCATTGGTTTTGGAGGGCCATTGATGAAAATAAGGTCTCATTAAGAGATCTCATTAGAGGTGCACTTCAACATTTCATGGAGTGCAAAGTTATTCATCAGTTGGAGGAGAATGATATTCTATAATGGGAGGATACCATGTTTTTGCAAAACATCATTCATCATCCACATTGGGATGAGTGGGTGAGGATGATAAGAAATGGGTTGCATGACCACTTGCAGATATATGACATGGGCCAACAAGAAGCTTGGTTATGTTGATTTATCTTGGGTGAGTTTGGTTACTACCCAAAGGCTCCTATTTCTTTGATCCATGTCTTGAAAAACACTCATGTAATGAAGAAGGAGGCATGGTTGCACTGGCTGATCTTGGATGAGTATGGTTACTACCCAATAGTTCATATTTCTTTAACTCATGCCTTGTGTATCCATGACAGAATGAAGCAAAGGAAGGAATGTTTATTTTGGTTGAGATATTTTGGCCATCACATGACATCTCCCATGTTTATGTGTTTTGTATTGTTTTTAATATGGCATAATACTCTCATGATATGTGATAATGGATTTTTTTTGTATTGGGTAGATATGAAATTTCGTATGTCCTTTAGTATGTTGTTGTTACTCCATGATGATGTGAAGAGGCAACAAGAGATCTTGTTGTTGTGGATTTTATTGGGGGACTTTGATCCTACATACTCCCCTAATTTTCATGATAGTGTTGGAGGATGGAAGAAATAGGCACTCCTATAATGGCTCTTACTTGGAGAGTATGGATACCACACTTGGTATCTTGATGGTGTGGTGTGGTAGCAAGGAGCATTGCTGCATTGGCTACTATTGGGAGAATATGGTTTGACATATTTGTATACCCATATCGCCCTACTTCTTCTTTTGTACAATCTTGGGATGATGCTTAGATCCAACAAGGCCAAGAATGGAGGCATGAAAAGCCTCTCTTTACTTCATGTAGCATGGGATGGAGGTATACTTTGTGATTTTGAGCTTTCCTCTTGTGGAAAGAACCATCAATCTTTATGTATCTCATGTATTGTGGAGAATGTTGGACAACTTATGGTTGTCACTTGGAGCTTCATGATTGACGAGGGACATCTAGCTCAACAGTAAGAGATCACTCTAGACATTCTAGAGAGGAAAATTTGGTGTACATAACTCATTGCAACAAATGGGGAGACCTTCATTGTGTGGATGCCAATTGGAGGGGGATAGATTGCTCTAGCATCTACTTTTGCAGTTGCTTGAGGACAAGCAACATTTTTTCGAGGAGGACTGTAATATTCCCAAATTTTCACATGATATTTGGAATATTAGAGTTCTTAATAAACTTAATTAATTAAGTAAATAAAAGGGTGGAGGGACCCACAAACCTCAAAGATGAATAAAATCCACTTTTAATGTGTGTATGTGGATATTATTGATCTAGATCTAAAATCATAGAGTAGTGGAGCAGCTCTATTAATGGAGATCATGTCTCATTTATGAGATAGATTATGGAGGATGAAACCTTCAAATAAGATCATGGATCTTAAATGTAAAATCATGAGTATCTTTGATAAGGTCAACTGAGATCACAGTGCATTCAAAGAAGATCATTGAGCACTTATGATAAGTTAGTGGAGGAAGTGATGCATTTAATGCACACATGATGGAGGTGGGTGATCACCCCATGTGAACATGATGGAGGACATGGATAAATAGCGTAGTCAACCATGGATACTTATGTCTACATGTACAATGCAGTTTTGGAGTCGGCGTAGGCTATGGAAGGCTCATATCTATATAATGAAGGTGAAGGCACAATAGAAGGCATGCTTTTGATTATTCATGTGAAGGTCTATTTAGATCTTGAATTTTCATTTGACATTCCATGCATTCTTTGGTTGTTTTGCTAAGATTTCAAGTGCTATTTAGCATTGGGTGTTCCCGAGCAGGAATCCCACCTCTTTCCTAGAGTCATCTCTAAGGAAGAGGGTTGTACTACATTCCTTATCAAGCATTGGTGCCATCTTCAGGAGGTTGTTTCTAGCATTCATCTAGGAAACCAGTGGAGGATTCATCCTACCACTTTGTTATTCACATTCAGTCTTCCAGGAGCAGCAAATCAATATCTGGAATTCAGGTCATTGGGTTTTACCTCCATGCAGCAGCATTCCCTTCAAGGATTGTGCAATCTAGTCCTGTATATCTATTGGAGGAAGGAAGTTTCCAGTATTTTAGCTGGAAATCCTGTGAGGGACCATCTCCTCACATTCGATCTATTTTTTCCATCACCCAGGAGCTGGTTTGACACATCTAACAGTAGGCTATTGAGCCTCCCTCTCTTACAACGCAGTTTTTTGAAGTTGTTGTTCATGCAGCAGCTATTTGCAGTGGAGGAGGTTGGAGGGGCTAGATCCTGAGCCTTTAGCCCAAGGATATAGTGAATGGATCATCCCTTCTTGCATAGAGCTGATTGTGCATCATTGTAGCCATCATATCATCAGATCTAGCTTCATATCTGCATACCCAACAGTGTATATGTGAAGCTCTAAGAGGGTGGTTTCTTAGATTGAAATATCTGAGAAACCATTTCTGGGTTATCTTGGGTATCCATCATAGAGCCTGGATCTCTGTTTTTAGCATCATCAGAGTTCCCATTCTACCTAGATCTAACTTTCTATCTTTTTGGCAGTTGCAGTCCCAGCAGTTGCTAAAGGGACAAAGCAGTTTACCTTCCAACAGTTCAGCAATTACGCAGTCCCTCTTGTGGGATCATTACAGGGTCATTCTAAGCCATCCCTTTGGCTTGAGTGTCTCATATTTTGCGCACTATTGTACTTTCTTTTTCACCTCCCATATAATAAAATGGATCAGCTATTTCTGTGCATTCTAGTGTGTATATAGATTTATTGTTTACTTTTTTGCAGTTCTTATATTGTGTTTCAGTATTACTGCATTCTCCATTTTGGGATATTACAAAATTACCCCCTACTGGAGGTATTAGGCTTGATTGGATGCCTCCACTGGATCTCCTCTCTGCTTCTCTAATTGTGGTTTCTCCATAGCCTTCCGAGGCTTCTTCTGAGGATGCATCTTGAGAGGTTATTTATGCTCCCTCTCAACCACCAAGTCTCTAACCTTTTCTTTGCTCCTCAAAGATTTTACATCTTCGACCTCGAGTGCATATAGGTTCTTGACTCGCACACTGATATGTTTCGCTTGTCCCGTGGCGATGTGTCTAAGGAAAACCTTTCCTTTTATAAATATCACGTCATATCCATTGTCTTCAAATACCACTATGGAAACAATATTATTATTTAGTCCTAGAAAAAAAAAACATCTCAAAGTCTGAGATGGGATACAGACTCCCTATGAAAGGTAATATACCTATGTTGGTCATGTTATACCTCCCGTCATCTACAAACTCTATGTTCTACTGGAGGTACTTCTCCTCCAAGTCATTGAAGAGATCTATTCCCCATCAAATGGAACAAGGCACCACTGTCAAGATACCACATGCATCCCATTACATTTTTGGCCATGTATGTAATAAGAGTAAAATAAATCTCGAATTATGAAGCTAGAGCTTCACCTGTTGTTGCAACTGCATACTCCTTCTTTCTTGCCTTCTGTGGACATTTGGTGGCATAGTGCCCATACTTGTGACAGTGAAAACACTTGATATTAGACAAGTCTCTCTTTCCCTCTTTTCCTTGGGACTTCTTTCCCTCGTCTTTCTTTCCTTTTCTGACTAATGAAAAATATTCTTCTTTTTCTTTGGAAGAGGTCCCATATTTGGTGCTCTACCTTATCTTTTCTTGTACCAAGTCAGACCACAATCGCTCCCACTATGGTAGCTTCTCCCTCCCATTCACCGAGTCCTGGTAGATATGCTAGCTCTTGGGAAGGCCTAGAAGTGCTAGGCTCACGAAATAATCCTGGGATACTGTGACACCAACACTTCCAAGATTATCTCGACATTGAGTGAACTTCGCCAAGTATTTTGTTATCATCTCGCCCTCCTCCATCTTGATATTTCTAATCTTTTCCTTCAGCGCCAACTTTCTATGGTCGTTGCTATTCTGAAAAAGATCTGTTAATTCCTTCCACATAGAATATGGATTTTCCTTTCCATTTAGGTTCAAGACAATATGGTCTTGAACTCCTTCTAAGAGAATCTTTCTCGCCTTTGCTACATTCTTCTTCCATGCATAAAGATTTTGAGCATCTATTCTTGTGGGCTTGGGAATATCATGGTCTATGAATTCATTGAGTCTATTGTCCTCCAAAACTGAATCTATCTTGTCCTTCCATGTTATGTAATTCGAATTACCCTCAAGGGAATATTCAAGTCTCAATTCATAGAAAGACATCTTGATGTGATGCTGGTTCTGAAGAGTAAATATGTAAATTTGGTTCAACTGTTCAAAAAAAACTCTGGTTCTTCTCTTCTATGGTGATTCCCGCTCTGATACCATGCAAAAATATCTAAATATATTCAAATGATCTTGGAATGTACTAAAACAAAATACCAAATCAATCTACAATTTTGCAGAAACCAAATACGATCGCACAATCACATAAACAACTAAGAGAAATAAATGTCAATCGCACAACACAAGATGTATCTGGGGAAAGCCTCAGCTAAAAACCCTGTTATCTGTATATTGCATAAATTCAATAACATGAAACAATACAATGTTATTTCCCTTCCTGATAAATCTCTGCACTCTTCTCACTCTGATCATGCTCTGATATTGGCATTGATCTAAACAAGTTTGATAAAATATTTAACTAGTTTCTTGCCTTTTCCTGACTAGCCTTGCTTACGCATTCCTGAGCTAATTGAACCCATATTAATTAGGAAATTCAAAATTAATGATTTCACAATACATCCAAGGCTTCATGGTGACATCATGCATGACCTGTACAATTTTCTAATTATACAACTAATAGTTATCTTCCCTTTAACCCCAATTTCAACTAGGCCTTCCTTAGAAATGACATGTAAAAAATATTTATAAGGAATTATCATTTAACCGATTTATCACTACTTGTGAATTAAATCAGATTTAATTCACTAGACCTATCACTAGCTCATCTCTCAATTAGAACTAGTTAAACTGATTTCAACTCAAATACTTGAGTTAACTAATTACAACTCACAAATAAATGATCAGGGATCCTAAAAAGTAGGAGACACCCTACATTCATCTAGTTTGACCTCTAATTGTAGTTAACTGAGCTAACTAAGTATTTCTGACTCAGTTAACACTTACAAGTTGTCATAAGATGTGGAATTACCATTTACTTCCAATTGAATTAAGGGAAAATTAAATCAGAAGCCTCATGGGTGCCTTTTTCAATATTTCTTGTTGCAAATTTCAACAAATAATCCCACTACATGTGCAATGTATATTCTAGTACAGACCATTGCATACATCAGGCTACCCATTGCACCTGCATATGGAACACGGGACATGTCCTATTCCTCTTCTTGTGTCTTGGGACACTGTTCAGTAGATAACTTTACCCCTACAGTAATAAGAACCTTCACTCGTTTACTATATTGCATATTAAACCTCTGCAATATTGTCTCAACATACTTCCTCTGGTTTAACCAAAGCTTCCTCTTTTCCTGATCTCGTTTAATTTCCATGCCCAAAATATATTTTGGAGCACCAAGACCCTTCATGTCAAATTTGGAGGAAAATTGGGTCTTTAAATCCTGGATAATTTCTTTGTCATTTCTAATCAACAAAATATCATCGACATATAAGACAAAATAAATAACACGGACACCAATTAATTTAAAATACACACAATGATCTGCTTTACTTCTGGTGAAGCGAAGTCCCTATATATGTGTATCAAATTTCTGATACCACATCTTTAGTGATCTTTTTAACCCATACGAAGAATTTTTTAATCTACATACCAGCTCTTTCTTACCCTTCACCAAAAAACCTTCAGGTTGCTTCATGTATATCTCTTCTTCCATATCCTCATGAAGAAACGTTGTCTTCACATCCATCTGTTATACCGCAAAATAAAATGCAGTAGAAACCTGTAAAATTAATATAATAGAAGCAACCTTGGAAACATGAGAAAAAATGTCACCAAAATCAATTCCCGACACATGGGAATAAACTTTTTCTACCAACCGAGCTTTGTCTTTCTTCACCTTGCCTTATACATTCATCTTCTTATTAAAAACCCATTTTCTTCCAGTAGATTTCCTTCTATCTGACAACTCCACCAAATCCCAGGCCTCATTTTTGTGCAAGGATTCCATTTCATCAACCATGGCCTCCTTCCAAAGTTTCACATCCTCTGAATCCACTGCCTCCCTGACAGTTCTAGGATCATCATCAGTGATAGATAAAGAAAAATTTGAACAGAAATAAGATGGACTATACCTTTTTGGTTCCCTTCTTTCTCGAACTGATCTTCTCAAAGTTGGAGTTTGTGGCTCTTCCTCTTCTAAATATTGTTCTGAAGTAGAGTCTGATGCTTCCTCCTTTAGCTCAAACTCTATCTTCTCAAGTTCCTTTGGTAGGAATTCATGTTTAATAACATATTTCACATCTCCAAACACCACATCTCAATTGTACACAACCTTCCTTGTTTCTAGATTCCAAATATTATAACCTTTTAAATCGTCCTTATAACCAATAAATATGCACCTTTCATATTTACTCTCCAACTTGTTTTTTTTCTCCTTTAGAACATGTAAATATGCATCACATACAAAATACCTTAAGATGCGAAAGAGAGGGTTTCTTACCAGCACATACCTAATGTGAAGTCTTATCCTTCAACGCTGATGAAGGTGATTTGTTAACCGAGTAACATGTAGTCTCCACTTCCTCTGCTCAAAATTCTTGTCCTAACCCAACACCACTGAGCATGCTTCTTTCCTTTTCCATCAATGTCCTGTTCATTCTTTCGACAACTCCATTTTGCTAAGGTTTGTATGGAGTAGTCTTCTTTCGTGCTTTACCGCACTTCTTAAAAAACTCTTCAAATTCATTTTTTTAGAACTCTCCACCGTTATCCGTCCTCAACACATTTATCTTCTTCTCTATTTGGTTTTCCACCAAAGCCTTAAATTCTTTAAATCTATAAAATACTTCATATTTAT
The DNA here is from genome assembly GCA_034641835.2 of Pinus albicaulis. NCBI lineage: Eukaryota > Viridiplantae > Streptophyta > Pinopsida > Pinales > Pinaceae > Pinus > Pinus albicaulis. Next base: position 492,734,672 of record CM076575.1, read on the forward strand.
TCCTGAGGAAATATATCCATGTATTCCTTGAGAATTCATCTATAAATGAAATATAGTACATAGACTTACCCATTGATGGAACCAACACATGTCCAAACACATCACTGTGCACAAGCTCTAATATCTATTTCGCCCTCTTAGCACCAGAGGGGAAACTCACTCGATTTTGCTTCCCATATACACAATGTTCACAGAAATTGAAATCCAAAGAGAATTTAGACATGCTAGGGATAAGGAGTTAGGGATCCAGAAAAGGAGGAAGGCCCACTTCTCAAGGGAAAATTCCCTAATGATAAGATCAAGAGCTCCAAATGAGAGAGCTTGAACGAATCTACATTGAATCATATCCAACTCATTGTTATGCTTCTAGTGCATGAAGCTTCTTCTCCATTTGAGGAAACACTTCCAAAATAGGTTCAGTGTGCTTTTGCCTCTCAAAAGTGTACTAGCAGTGCTATGTCAAAGTGTTGCAAATTTCCATTAGCGCAGGCAGGCAACTAGAAAAGTTTGTTGATCCAGAATTTAGGTTTTAAGCTGAGCTTCTCCAAAAAAACTTCAAGGAATATTTTTGTTAGTCTTCAAGGGATATCTTGATTTATTTTCCATGGTGGATATACTACACAATTTTCATCTTAGGGAACTTCAAGATCAGGAACGGGAAGTGAACAGGGTGACAAATTACTGTGTAACAGATGCCCCCTAAAGCATGAAGGCAGAACAAGGATTGATGGGTGAAATTCTTTACGAACCAAGGTAAGGACTCAGAATACCACCAGGAGAACTTCCAAATCAAGCATAATAAAATATGTGACATATATGATATAAACATGCCTATTAACATATCTCTAAATAGGCATCAAATAACACATGAACCCACGACATGGTCGCATCCATCCATCTGAAAGAGATCATGGAAATGTATCCACGTTATGGTCACAACCATCCATATAGCAAGGATCATGTGTACAATAATGAATAATCGATAACTCCACGCAGGATGGATAATAACATATGTGATCCAAGGTCTTTGTCTCTATCTCGATTTACCCACTGTACAAATCTAACCATGTGAATAGATGTAATGATGTCAAACATGGTGGAAACCACCTGATTACCAGTCAATAATGTAAACCGTTAACATGCACGAGAGAAACAACCAATGATGATGATGGCCCTCAAGGTACGAAAACACAATCTACATGTGTGAATGAATTATTTGAAGTCAAACACTTGCAAAATCATCTAATTGAAGGCCAGTGATGTGAACCTGTCATCGAACACGAAGAACTTTCCATTGAGGCAAGCAAGGTCCAAGGTACTAAAAAGGATTTTCTAAATCATCTTCCTGGATAATGAGTTGAAGTTGAAAGGAAGTGATACATTGAAGGAGGGCCATAATGATTCCCACATCATTGACATGAAACAAAGGATTTATCAATATGATAGGAGTGATTCAAGAATGTTTCAAAGAGGGTCAAATAATCAGGGGATGCTTGACTTTTACAAAAATGAATTCTCTTGAACATATCGGCGACACAACTCCGGAGTGTGGCAAAATTTGGCTCAAAAATGGGATCAAAGGTCATGGTGACGACATATAATTATCAAATGAGAGGAAAATGGATTTCCTAAATCCAAGATGACAAGTGACGAATGAAGTATATCCCCAAACTGACACGAAATGCAGAAGAGTATCATGTTCAAGAGCGACATGTTGTCTCAAAACACATAAGAAATTTCACTTTCATTTTCCCCCCGTTATTGCTAACGAGTACCTCTTTATTTTTTATAGCAAGTGTGAAGAGGATAGCATATGCTTAGCGTATAACTTCATTATTTGAATTAATCCATCCTAGTAAGTTTAATGAGCCCTAGGAAGGAGTAACTCGGTCTTTTCATGGTGAAAATTCTTTCGTCATATAAGTTTTACGAGTCTGATGGAAGAGAAACTCGGTGTCTTTTCATGTTTAGGGAGTTTGAAAAAGGGACATAAAAGAAAATTCCATCAGATCCTTTTTTGTAAATCGTCCCTCGAATCCAAAAAGGTAGAAAACAATATCCAAGAGAACCTCTTGACCATGTTCGATCAAGGTCCTTTTTCGTAAATAGTCAACCTCAGCCCCAAAAATGGGTAAATGTATACTGAGACGGAATCAATTCATTTAGGCAAGGTTAAAGTTGACTCCACTTGGAGGAAAGAGTGGTATAAAGGGCAGAAAAGAGCTTAAAGTTTACTCCACTTGGAGGAAAGAGTGGTATAAAGGGCAGAAACTGGTTCAGGGAATGATGGAACTACTCAAAACAAGTAAAGGTAAAGAGGTTGGCTAACAAGACCACTCATCACAGTGGTTCCCCAGGCACGGTTAAAACAACCAAGTGAGAGTGTATGATCGGCCAAGAATATGGTGATGGTGAAATGAGAAAACCAAGGCTTATCTGGAAAAATAGGCAGATAAAAGGGCAATCACGAGTGATGTATATGAATGGTTTCATTTTTACACAAGCTTGAAATAGAGATAAACTATGCTTGGATTTGGTTTGCATGCCCCCAACATAATGACACAATTCGAGGTGCGTTCCCCCTAAAATTCATTTCATTCACCTAAGTAGACTACTGTTTACTAATAGATGGATGGAATGAAGGTTCATTTACAAGATCAAGTGAAAGAATCAACTAGGAATTTATGAGATTTAATATGGGACTCGAATTGAAAGGGGATTCGTTTAATTTTTTAATGAGCTTGACACAATAAAAGAATTATGCTCATGACACCTTGTTTCACTTTTTAACGAGCTTGACACAAGAAAAGGAACTATTCTCTAAAGAGCTTGTTTCATTTTTAAGGAGCTTGACACAAGAAAAGGAACTCTGCTCCGAAGAGCATGTTTCATTTTTTAAGGAGCTCAAAACAAGAAAAGGAACTCTACTCCAAATTGCTTGTTTCATTTTGTAAGGAGCTTGACCCAAGAAAATAACTCTACTATGAAGTTCTTGTTTCATGGCCCAAAAGAGTTCATGGCTTCTAAGAGGTTCTCATCAAATGGGAGAACAACACTCTGGAAATCAGGGTCCAATGACCCCAGTACATGATGCACTATATCACTGACTAGATCATCAATAGACACATACATGGAACATGTTGCCACATAATTAACCTGTGGTGGGGAAGATACCACTTTCATGTAAGGGCCATAAAGGGATGATGGTTGACTGGGATCCAAATTAGGAATGATGAAGTAAAGTTGATCAATGGTCACAATTATTCCTTCATGAGGGAAACAGATCACACGAAAGAGAGAATAGACAAGAGCTCCCATGACATAAGTATAGTCACACCCAAGGAGTAAGATAAAGTCCAAAGGGCCTTGGACAACCATCAAGTCTATATAGACAGTTTTTTCTCCCAAAGTAATAGGAAACTTAAGAAGGATACCTAACAGTTGACTGGTTCCCTTGTTAAAAACCAACATATTATGGGTAACATGCACAAGCTGCGGAGACCCGAATTCTTGCCAAGCAGTTGAAGAAAAAATACTAACAAATGTGCCTTCATCTATTATGGTGCTAGGTACAACCACATTATAGGTCTGTACCATGATCTCAAAGGGCACGTAAGAAGGAAGACGATATCATGTCAGTCAACTCCAATCAAAGGAAGTGACCAGATTACTTAGAGGGGGTTCCAAGGGAACAGGAGAACTTCCCCCTTATGTTACGGGAACAGGAGGATCGTCCTCCTGTACCATGGGAATAGGAGGATTTATCTCCAATTCATGGGGATATGAATAAAAAAATAACCTATGTGGTATGAGGTGCACTCTCTACAGGAAATACTTAATCAACTGAATTTGGAATCAGGTCGACCATTTTTTCAACTAATGGTTGGTCGGGAACGAACTTGTAGGATTCACTTTTAGAGATAGTGGGATTTAATAGAGATGAATTCTGATTGATCACTTTATCAACTAGCAGAGGATCATGGAAAAGATTCCAATAACCAATGAGAATTCGCAACTGAGAAGATGTAAGGTTATCCAACAATTTGGAGGCTTCATCCATATAATGACAAAGGTGAATGGGATGATTCCCTTCACATTACTTACATGAAAATTTTACTTTCTCCTTTTTCCCATGGGCCTTACTATCACTAGTTGAGGGTTTTTCACCATCATGATCTCTAGAGGCCAATGAAAAATGTTGATGTGAGCCGGTGGACCATACTTCTAATATCCCGGGAATACCAGGACAATCCCTGAGAAGGTGATCACCCTTACATAACTTGAAATGGAATTTGACTTTGTGGGACTGAATGGAATATTTTTCAACATCAGTTGCATTGGTAGCAATGGTTGCTAGGTTGGCCCTGTATTATTTTTCTTCTTCTTCTTCATAGCTTCCTGGTTACTAGAATCTATAATTTCACCAGGAGAAGAGGAAGAACGGGGTGAAGAAACAAGAGAAGAAGGTGAGGGGTCAACCTTAGGATCAACATGAGTTTTACACTGTTCAGGTGGAGGCGAACTTCGTTGAGAAGCAACTTGGACATTTGGAACCATGGGGGTTGAAAATAACCAAACTAGCAAACAATGGTTAATCTCGGGAGGGACAGCATTGCCATTTACAGAGAAAAAATATTTCCAAAAGAAGGAAAGGGACCAAGATTCCCATCAGAGGGATTTCCTTGATTGGAAAACTTAGGAACTATTGCCATTAGTCTCAACCTAATATCTTTTAAGGATTTGTGCATGGGTAAGATGTTTTCATGGACAATAAATTTTAGAATTAAACAACAAAAATAAAAAAGGGTAATCTAGGCAAAAGGGATTACCAAGTATCTATGAATTGCAATATACACATTGGCTAACCAAGGAATTGATGTATGGAAGCCAATCTACCTTAATGTTGTGTTCAGTGTATCACATCTCCAAGGCAGCTGACTCAGTTACCTATGGCAGGTTTGCAACCTAGTGCGTCTCCCAAAATATACTCGACGATACGTGGGAGCTCAGTCCATAGTAGCGTTGTATAATTTGTAACCGTTCAATGAGAGTGTCCCCATATACTTACCATATGTGGAGCATAGTCCTGTATACTTCCATACGTGGGATGAGATATCACCCCCGAGATGCAACGCATGATGTTAGCAACAGCTACTACACTTAATGACGTCGTAGCATGTCCCTAGCCTATAACTCTAGATGCTCGTGTTAATTCCAAATTCTCCTTAGGTTAATTGAGGTTAATTTTAATGTTGATCTTCAATTAAGTTTCGATTTGGGCTCAAAGCGATGCCACCTGAACACCTGAGATGCGGCTATATGAGAAAAATATTATTTCAATTCAATGAATGCTATCTAGTTAAGGGAAGAGTTTTCAAACAATGATGCAACAAAACTTTCCTAACTAGATCACTTTCACTATCCCAATTTAATTAAAAAATGTGAACTATGCAAATGTAATCTATGAACAATTCTTTTTCCTGAAAACTATGTGTTGGAACAGGGTCTCCTACGAGCTTTGAAACTGGTCCGATTTTGTATATTTTTTATCATATTTAGTCTAGCGTAGGGGTTTTGGGGTGGGTCAAAACCCCGAAAGCATTGTAATGGATCAAAGGGTAAACCTGGGGTCCGAAAACCACGGTTTGCGGATCGTAGGAAAGATTAGGCTAGATTGTTATAAATAGAGGAACATTTTGAATTTTAAGTAGAGAATGAAGAGCTATTGATACAGATTGTGGTTTAGTAAGTCTGTTTGGGTTTTGGGGAAGGACTCCTGCTGGCTGTGTGCGTGAAGATCCAAAGTTCTGCTGTGTGCAGACCCTGCTGCTGTGTGTGCAGGCTGGGATAAGTATTGTAAGAGGAAGTTGATGAACTAATGAATGCGAAAGGTTGTTTGGAAACTGAATCTATGTGTATGTGAATCATTGGTAATTAATGTCTTATGCGTATTCTATATTCAGTTGTGAAAGTTTTGTATAATTGTTTTACTACATCTAGATCTGTTTCGTTCTGTTTATGCAATGTTGAGCTACTTTCTTGAAGTATATGATTATTGAGCCCCATAATACAATTAACCTTGCACACGTGGATGTGAAAAGAGGTCCTCAAGTCCTGCTCAGGAGATCTGGACATATCGGGGTAGAACGTAGCTCTGCTTGCCTTACCTATCCTTTCTCAGGGTGCAGAAACCTAGTTCCAGTACCCACCAATACTACTTCGGGTGAGACTTTGACCTGCACAAGTAGGTCACTGCCGAAAGGCCCAGTAGTATAGGGGTTTGTTGGCAAACCTTGAACTTCGAACCTGGGTTAGGACCCCTCGAGCCAACAAATGGTTCCGTTTCCGAGACATGGAGCATTTTGAGAAATGGATCAGGTAATGACAAGAGAGTATTGGAAGCATGAAAGGAAGGAAATTGAGGAGTGGTTCGAAAAGCAGATCCAGGAATTTGCGGTAAAAGAAAATCGCGGTGAGAAATTAACAGCGGAAAAGTGGAAAAATAGGTACCTTCTGATAGAAAGCTACAAAATATTCTTTGTAACATTTGCAATCGAGCTTCAGGAGTGGCTGCCTAGGCTTGTAGAATTCCAGAAGTGCTGGAAGGACGAACGAGTCACTCAGTGGACCCCAGAGCTGATCCAGTAGTTGGAAAGGACTGATAATACTATTATGCGCACGAACGATCACTGGGTGAACAGTGTGTTAGGAGGATTTGTGACAGAATTTTCCATTGATCAGTTTGTCTACTACTCTGAGGCGGAGAGAAAATTCTTTAAGGGGTTCCAGGGAAAAGTTATGAGAAAATTACCGTTGTTGATTAATATATTACTGTGTGAAAAGAGAATTTTGTGTAGTCATACCGACTGAATGACCTCGGATCTAGACGGGAGCATGACGCGTAGTGGTAAATACTACCAAACCAACCTCGAGGGGGACAATACTATAACCCTCTATGCGAAGACCCTCCAGCTACATCACCGTCCAAGACGCATAAAGGTAAGAACTCACCCATACCTCCTCCTCCATCGGATAGTGATATGGCTGTGCATCTGAAGCTACCTACCTTCAAAGGGGTAGGAGATGAGGATATGGACCGATTTTGGTTTGTTGCAGATTCCGTATGGACTATGTAAAATGTGACAAACGACAAGGTGAAGAGGGCGCAACTGTCCCTGGCATTCGAAGACATAGCACTAGACGGGTATATGTGATATGTCTCTCAGAATGGGAATGTGTCTATTCAAGACGTTAAGGACTCTCTAAAGCAACAATTCCGAAAGCCAAAATATTATTCTTAGTTGGTAGCAGAAGTGAAGGACTTCAAGCAAGGTGCGTCTGAATCTGTATGGGAGGCTGATGAGCGATTGAAGAAAGCAATCAGGGAAGGGGGATTTGAGTATGATGAGAGATAACATACAGAATGGTTCATCGCTATGTTGTTACCCCACCTGCGTATGCCAAAGAGTCACCAAACCTTTGAATCGCAGGAAAAAGTTGTGGAAGTCGCTATGAAGTTAGAACCTGCGCCCAGAGAGGATACGTCATTAGGAGTACAACAAATTCAGGAGAAACTCGGAGCTATGCACATGGAAATTTAGAATTTGTGAAAAGAACAAGGAAAAGGGGCCAGTACAGATCTATGGTGCATACGATGTTGAGTATATGGCCATATGAAGGATTAGTGCCCACTATTAGCAGATTACATGCAGGCAAGAGGACCTAGTCCGATCCGCCCGGGAGCAAGTGGGGGACCCATCCTATCATGACCAGGATCGAGCGGACCTGCACTATGGTATGACGATTTCCGTGTGGCAGGGCTGCATGATATGGACCATTGCCCTTGGCTGGGTGCGTATGTAACAGAACTAAAGCAGCAGTGGTGCAGGTTCTGCCATTCGGTAGGACACGATGAGCAGAACTGTCACACTTACGACTTAATTATGGATCGGGGGAACTTGTATTACGGTACAATCAGACGATGTGTCACCAAGATCTCCCATGAACTTTGGTGGCTCGCCAGCAAGGGGCAGGGGAGGTCAAGGGGGGGGGAAGCGCAGGTCAAGGGTGGGGACAGCTAATCTGTTATAATTGTGGGGAAATAGGGCATTTTGCAAGGGACTGTCCAAATCCCACCAGGAAATCCTGCAGATATTGCAGACAGTTGGACCATGCGGTCAAATATTTCCCAATCTTAATAGAAAAAAGGTAGGAAAAGCACCCCAGAATGTGCAGAGAGTTAAAGCCGAGCTCAGGAACATAGACCCAAGTGTGAAAGTCATAACACGCAGTAGGATGGTCACCCAGGGATCGAAGGAAGAAGAAGGGTTAAACATAAAGAAGGGACAAGAGACCATGACCTTAGCTGACCTGAGCCTCACTTAGAGAGTAGTAGCTACTGCGCAGGTCCCAACACACCCCAAGACAGATGAGGGGGTTGAGCCCTTTCTGCAGGCATGTTTGAAGCTCCAGCATAACCCGAAGGCTACAAAGAACCTTCAGGCATTAATGAATAGCTACACATGCAGCCCGACCTGACTTTCGGGACCAAGGATGTACACAAACTATACAGGTATAGAAAACACACTGGTAGGGAAATGCGGCTAACCGCGCAGATTGGTGACTACGAGATGGATCAATTTATTTTGGACCTCGGATCAGATGCGAACGTGTTACCTAAGAAAAAATGGCAGCGAATGGGAGAACCTAAATTGGAATGGTCCACCATCCAGCTACGCATGGAAAATCACCAAAAGATCATCCCTTTGGGGAGGCTGCCAAAGGTCATGGTAGATATTGTAAGGGTAAAGGTCCAAGCTGACTTCGAGGTAATCAAAATCGTGGAGGATGTGGATCCCTAACCTGCACTCCTAGGACTGGACTGGGCTATATATATAGGGGGTGTCATCAATCTAAAAAAATGCAGCATGGTGTTTGAAAATAATGGTACGCTTGTAATAGTACCACTGGATCCCGTAGAAGGTGCGCGGTATACAGAGCCAGAGCGCGATGAGGAATAAGTAGATCACATTTACAAATTTACTACGCAGGACAAAGACTAGATTAACCCCACGGCAGAAGGAGTACTTTTTTGGGAAAAATACAGCGAATGCTTTTCTGAATCTGATGGGGAACTGAAGAATTGGGAAGGCCGGTTACATGAGGTTTCGGTGCTACGATGTCTTCGGGTCACAAGGAACTTCCGCTGCATCTCCGCCGAGGTAAGAGACCTGCCCTACCTTGGGGACGCAGGTGACATTAAGGAATTTTTACGCGCATTCGAAGCCAAAGTTCCCAAGTAACGTGGGCTAGGGGCCCTTCTACTAGCCCTGCGCAGAGCACCTGTGCTTTGGTGGGATACGCATGGGACGATACTCCGCAATTGGGAAGAATTTCAGGATAAGTTAACCCTACGATTTGGAGCCCCAGTTGGAAAACGGATCCACAAGTTCCTTGGGTCAGAAGACCCATGCGGATATTTTCTTGCATGGGAAACACAATGGGGTGACAGGACCCCAAACGAATGGGTTCACCTGCTTGTCCATGATCTAGAACTGCATCCCACTGCATGGTATCTAGATGCGAAGCAGCATCAGCACACGCGCCATTGGGAGCATTTGCGGGAAGAGTTCCTGCAGACATTTAGGGTGGAATATGGCATGAGGGTGCTCGACGCAGCTCTACAAATGACCACCTCAATTAAGGGAAAACCACACCTGGTTATCGCACCCAGATCAAGGGGTATGCCGGTACCACACACGTTGAACACTGGAGTCGTAGCCTGACAAAAGGGAAGACCAATCCCCACCCTACCCCCACCTCGGCACTGAACATGATGTGTACGGTGGCCAAGTTGTTGGAGTGGTGCCTGGACCGCAGTACAAAACACCTGGCATCGGCTTTAATTCAGGGTACACGAGTAGCATGCAGGAATCATCCAAAATCTGCAAATCTGTGGGAAAGCCCTCAGGTACGAATAATGATTGTCAGACCACTGCACTTTGGTAAAGAGGGAACCTTACCGTTAAAAAAAATAGCCAGATGGAAATCAATGTGGCAATTTATGGTGAGTTGTTATGGGTTGATTGATGGTATGTTTCAAGTTAGAGTTACTCTACCATTGGATGGCCCCAGATTGTATAAGGACAACAAGATAACTTTGCTCAGGGCTCCATATTGTCTTTGTACTCTGCCTCTGGTATTATTATTTTTTCTTGTATGGATCTTTAGCATTTTCTGCGAGTTTCCAATCTGGGAAGCCTATCCTTTTGTTGCTATGGCAACCCCTAACCTATCGAACGCTTCGGCACCTACCAGTTCAGCACCTAAAAATATCATGTTGAGAGGGTATGGGGATGCCAATATTGATAAGATGATTTCCCTTTGGCTTCCTGCAGGGAAAATTTCCTCTGAAACCTATGCAAAAGGGAACCAAAGTTGCACGACGGGGGTTCCTGACCTTCACAACCTTGGAATGATCACAGGTCTCAACCGGATGGCCTCGGAAGATACCATGAAGGATGGTACGCAATTGCCACAGTTCACTATTAGAACTGACGCAGTCACGTCACAGCTAGTCCTATACACGGAAAGGCCGACTACCAGGGATACTTCATCCCCCTGGGGGACGAAGCGATATAGGGATACGTTGCAACTTCCCCACAATTCCAAACTACCTACTATCGAAAGACATATTTTTTCTCTACCTCACACTATCGTGGTTGGTGACCATGCCCCGATAGCTGCGGACCTACGCATAGACTTGGCACAGTTGCCCCGTGAGGCGTTACAGGATTTACACACCATTGTGCTGCAAGAGATAAGTAATCGTGACCGGACTGCATGACAACAACTTGAAACAGTGGGTTACGAGCTCGACACAGTTCTCCCCGATGAAAGCACGACATCAGCTCCATCCCAGGATACCATCCAAAGCTTGGTTGCAACACTCAAGGCATCCCAAACCGAAGTCCAAACCCTGAAGGCTTGAATGGCCCACAACTACAGGCACAATGGGTTGCGTTGATCACAGAAGCAACGAGTATTATTAAGGGACAACTTAATCTGGGCACTTAGTTGCTTGAGGTGGCCATGAAGCTCTGGACAGCGGTCCAGTTCAACCTAATGCTTCAGCGTGTCAAAGAAGACTTATGACAGAAGGAAGCTGATTTTGATCACATCGAAGCTACCTTGCCCCCCCTCGTCCTTGTGCAGTGTCTAGCCCTCTTGAAAACCAACAACACCCTCAAAGACACAATTGCGGATCTCCAACGCGCCAAGCATGTCATCAGAAAATTTTTGAAGCCGTGGGGTGATACCGCCTTCCAGATATCTCAGGGTGCTCATGAAGCCATCGCATGGGTCAACCAAATATTGGAGTAGGTTACTACGGCTCTTGAAGGCCCTGCCTCCCTGAATCTTATCAATATTGCACAGAGAGATGCTGCCCAAAGTAAGGAAGTGTTACCTCTACTCATCGTCGCTTTCAATGCCTTGCATGCATAGATAGAGACCGCACCACCACAGTGACTCAGGACGAGTCACAAGATTGTGTTGGGGAAATATTGGAATAGGTTCTCCTACGAGCTACGAAACTGGTTCGATTTTGTATATTTTTTATTATATTTAGTCTAGCATAGGGGTTTTGGGGTGGGTCAAAGCCCTGAAAACATTGTAATGGGTCAAAGGGTAAACCTGGGGTCTGAAAACCACGGTTTGATCGTAGGAAAGATATGGCTAGGTTGTTATAAATAGAGGAACATTTTGAATTGTAAGTAGAGAATGAATAACTATTGATACGGATTGTGGTTTAGTAATTTTGTTTGGGTTTTTGGGAAGGACTCATGCTGGCTGTGTGCGTGAAGATCCAGAATCCTGCTGTGTGCGGACCCTGCTACTGTGTTCGCAGGCTGGGACGGGTATTGTAAGAGGAAGTTGATGAAATAATCAATGCAAAAGGTTGTTTGGAAACTGAATATATGTGTATGTGAATCATTGGTAATTACTTTCTTATGCATATTCTGTATTCAGCTGCGAAAGTTCTGTATAATTGTTTTACTGCATCTAGATCTATTTTGTTCTGTTTATGAAATGTTGAGCTACTGTCTTGAAGTATATGATTATTGAGCCCCATAATACAATTAACTTTGCACACGTGGATGTGAAAATAGGTCCTCAAGTCCTGCTCGGGAGATCTGGACATCTCGAGGTAGAAAGTAGCTCTGCTTGCCTTACCTATCCTTTCTTAGGGTGCGCAAACCTGGTTCCAGCACCCACCCATACTACTTCGGGTGAGACTTTGACCTGTGCAAGTAGGTCATTGCCAAAAGGGCCAGTAGTATAGGGGTTTGTTGGCAAACCTTGAACTCCGAACCTGGGTCAGGACCCCTCGAGCCAACACTATGCAATGTAATCTATGCACAATTCTCTTTTTCTTTTTGATGTATGAGAATGCACTCAATGCACTTTTCGATGAAATGAGAATCTACTTAATGCATTTTTTAATGAAATGAATGCACTCAATGCACCTTTTAATTTTTAAACCACCAAAAAATGCAATCAATGTGTAATGATAATCACAAAAATGACTTTTCAAATGAAATGTAATCTAATGCACTTTTTACGAAAAGTAAAATTTTGAGATAAATAAAAACTAAATGAATGCAAGAATTCAATTTATTTTATGGAATGAAAAAGAACTAACGATTCTTAATGATTAGAAAAACGATAATATTTCCAAGCATAAAAACAATAAACAATAACTTAAGGGATTCAAATAATCCAAGACTCAACCAAAATTTCACTTTCACCACTTCAAGTATGGTATGGAATTTTGCACACCACAAAGAAAGTAACACCAAACAAACAAAATTTGATGCACACAGAGTAATAGGATGACCTTATAGATCAGGACACACTAAGCCTTTTAGAGAAAACCCCAAAAATTCTCAAATTTAAGGACCAACACTACTTTACTTAGAAAAAATCATGTTGACAGGGCCTTAAGCACTAATTTAGACCCCCAAAATCGTGCTAGTAGCACTACTTTGCATAGATAAACCCATGATCATCTACAAAACTGCACCAATGCAGGGAAACAGTGGAAGACAAAGTTTTCAGTGCATTGTACTTATAAAAATTTGTGCTACCAGCGCGACTGTGTCCGAAAAAAGACGCGATGATTGAGGAATGTTTAGAAAAAGGAAAAAAATCTTAACCAAAAACATAGACCTGACACTAAATAAAAAATAAAGCACTATGCAGACATATGGAGACCTAAACAGATTTATATCTTGATGATTGGTCAAATTGATCAAAAACCGAATCGAGAAAGGAGAGAAAAATAGGCTATAGCTCCCTAGTGGAGTCACCAATTGTTTTGTGAAGACAATCCCCTCTGCGAACAGAGACCATCTCTCTAGCCCTAGAGTGGGTTTATCAACACACAAGACTAACTAACGAACCCTTTCCTAGTTTTTATTCAAAGTGGAAGGAGAATAAGAAGAACCTACCTCTCTTGATGCTATCATCGAGTTCTTTGATGAAGACCTTGATTCTACGATCCTTCAGGGTCGCTCCTCGCTACTTGTGGCGTTCGAATATTTGTAATAGATAAAGAGACAACAACAAGGAATGTGACAAGATACATAGCATACATCAAATACAAACTACCTAACAGATCAAGGAGCATTAGGCTACTTGCATAGATATCCAGAAAAATATGGAAAGTGAAACATCAGTTGTATTATTAATTATTGGAAAGAGGAAGCATACAACCATGGCCTTGATGTTGGAGACCTCCCTTTGGTGATTTTCAAGTCCAAACCGAGGCTCTTCAATCAATCCTTCTCCCAAGTGGTAATTCAGGCATAATCACAGTAAGGGATGCAAAGGATTAATGATCAGGAAAGACCAACCAATAGTGGAAAGATGGGATTAAATTTACAACAATTGAGAAGGAGGTAGGGATCCATAAAATAAGGAGGAAGGACCACTTCTCAAGGGAAAATTCCATAATGATAAGATCAAGAGCTCTAAATGAGAGAGCTCAAACATATTTGCATTGAACCATTTCCAACTCGTCGTTATGGAAGCTTCTAGTGCACGAAGCTTCTTCTCCATTTGAGGAAACATTACTAGAAGAGGTTTAGCACACTTTTTCCTATCAAAAGCATGCTAGAAGCACTATGGAAAAGCGTTGCACCTTTCCATAAGCATGGGAAGGCAACTAGAAAAGTACGTTGACCCAAAAGTTTTTGTTTTAAGCTGAGCTTCTCCAGAAAATATTCAAGGCAACTTTCTGTTTGTCTTCAAGGGATAATTTGATGTATTTTCCAAGGTGGATATAATGAACAATTGTCATTTTAGGGCACTTAAGGATTAGGGACGGGAAGTGAACGGGGTGAAAAATTACTATGTAACACACCTTGCAACTTCAGCTTGAATTTTCTGTGTCTGATGATTCTGACCTTCCTATTATCCCCTAGGAAGACATCGCCACCATCATATTTCTCATACTCGCAAAACCACTCCGTATGGGGAGTGAAGTGAAAGGATGCACCCGAGTCAATAAACCATGCCTCATGATCTACATGTGTACTTGAAGAGGAACCCAAGTACACAGCTCCACCTTCATCTAAGGTGGTTTTCGCCTCTACATAAGGAGCATCATCAGATCCCTTTCCTTTCTCAGGAGCTTTATATCTACAGTCCTTTTTGAAGTTCCCTTCCTGTCCACATTTCCAGCACAAATTTACATGTTTTCCTAAAGATTTTGATCTCCCTCTAGATTTAGATCTACCACTCAAGGATTTTTTTTTTTTTATGTTCTGGGACTGTCCTCATATAGAAAAGGAATCTCCATTATGGCCCTCCATTTTTTTCCATCTCATTTCCTTTGAAAACAAGGATACGACAATTTCATCAAACTTCAAGGTAGTTGTACTTCTACCTATTGCAACAACCAAACTATCCCATGAATATGGTAGAGAACATAGCAAACTGATGCACTTATCTTCATCTAAAATTTTAATATCAATATATAGAAACTAGCTCACCATAGTATTAAAGGTGTTTAGATGCTGTATCACTGAGTCTCCATCCTTCATCCTCAGGTTATATAAATTTTTCCGCAGGAAATTTTTTTTCACCAGAGACTTAGATTAGTACAAAGTCCCTAACTTTTCACACAAAGCCTTCATTATAGCTTCCCTAGATACATTCAAAAATACTGAATATGAGACACACAACTGTATTTTTCTCTTTTCTTTCTGATCCAAATTCACCTAGTCTTCATCTGACATTGTCGTTAGTTTAGTGCATGGATCTACTATGATCCAGTGATATTTATCCACTAGCAGATCCTTCATCTTGAGCTTCCAAAACTCAAAAATCTGACCATTAAATTTCTCGAGCTTTATCTTTCCTCTGGTCACCATCTTCTTTCACTGCAAGAATCTATCCCATAGATCTCCCATTGAATAGGGTCTACCACAGGCCCAAGCAAAAACCCCTCAGTAGCAAAGGCGCCCCCTTAAAGCTGAAACAACTCTGATACCAAATGTAGGTTTTAACCCTGTACAGAAATTACCTACAAACACATTCTTAAAAACATAAAATAAACAATGGCGAGAACATAAACATGAAACACACATACACAAATATTTTCCCCTAGATCCCAAAACTGGGACTACCAGATTAATTTTTCCATTATATTCCTTTCAATGTAACAATATATATATATATATATTGAAGCATTCATAAACCCCAATCCATTAACCCTAGATTAGACCATAATCGTAGCTCCCTTGAATGGATCTACAAAATACCATGGAAATTAAACCATCACGCCCAAAACCAAGGGAAAAACCCATCCAAAAAACCATGGGTAGGTCCGCCCATCTAATATAGGGTCCAAATTTGTTTTCCTGGGCTGCTGCCCCAAACCCCGTGTAGGGGGGGCGCCTCCCCCTACAAACCCCCTGACAGGGAGGCCTTCCACCCCCTCTGTTGCTCCTGATGCAATGAATATAGGGGGCTATCACCTCCCATGTGACACCCCCCCCCCTAAATTTTAATGGTTTGGTAAGAGATGGTTAACCAAGCCTAGAGGATTTGGTAACCCAATTCAGAGATTGAATAGTCATTTTTGGGGTTTTCATGTCTTTTGAAGCCAATGGATTAGTCAGAAAATCCATTGGAACACCACAGGTGTATGTAAACAAATATTTGACTCTTAATCCCAAGAGAACCTAGCTAGTTGAGGCAGGTTCATGGAAATGTAACCCAGGAGGGGTGAACTCTATTATCATCCATTATGTTATGTGATTACTGTGAGTTATATTTCTGCATTTCATTTGTTGTATAGGATTTTTTAATAGTTAATTAACTCATAATTTTATCATCAAAGACACATGAAACTTGACACTTTTACCCCTTCACAAATGGTTAACATGAGACGATCCTAATCACACATTTTTAATACTGATGAGGGAGCTAGCATAGCAATAAATAGTTTTCCCATATTCATATCAAGTTGGTATCAGAGTAAAATTTTAGCTCATTTTAGCCAAGGTTAGCTAATTCTTCTGTAGCTATTGGTTCTTGAATTTGTACAAGGAGAATCTAACTGAGTGAAAGTTTATGTGTGAAGAAGAAGATCAACATTGAGAATTCAAATCTCAAATCACAACAAAGAAGCTTTGTATGCATTGCATGTGTGATGGAAGCTTCATTAAGTGATGTTTAAAGTAAATCTTTCTTAGAAAAAATATTTGATAAAGAGATGTTGCAGAAACTCTACATCATGATTGATAGAACGCAATATAAGTATGAAGATAAGAGGGAGAGCATCAAAATTCAAGAGCAATTGATTTCCATGAAGGAGGAGAAGCAAGAGATTCTTGAAAAGATGCATGAGATGGAGAATCAACTCCATATTTCAAATTAAAACCTTCAAAACATGCATGAGATGGAGACTCAACTCCATATTGCAAATGAAAACCTTGAAAACATGCATGAGATGGAGACTCAGCTCCATGATGCCAAGGAAGCCTTAGCCAAGAATGTGCTTGAAAAAGAGGTATGCAATTCAAGTTTATCTTCATTTTCCTCTCAAAATGAATGTGTAGGTTGTTTTGAAAGACACACTAGAGGAATAGGGTCCAAATTATTGATGAAGATGGGCTATGAGGGTAAAGGATTGGGCAAACATGGACAAGGAATAGTTGAGCCAATTATTGTTGAGGAAAGGCCTAAGTATATGGGTCTTGGTTATGGAAAACATGATGGAGAAAGCTCTAAAGCCAAGAAGGCACATGAAGGTGTTCCAAGAAGGACTTTCATTTCATGTTCATTACCTCAAGCTTGTGAAGATTGTGTTCATGAGAAATGCAAAAGTTTTACACCCACTTTGCAAGAAGGTACTCATAAGCATTCAGATAATGAGAATGGCGAACAAGAGGATGTTGAAAGCTCTAAAGTCTTTGAATGCATTGTTGGTATTCTGAAGAGAGCCACTACCTCATAAAATTCTCCTCCTCAAGAAGGCGACAAAGGTGAATGTTCAAGGTATAAATATGTTTTTAATCAAGTTGCTTTTGATTATGATAAACATGGAAAATTCTCACATAAGATTTCGAGAAAAGTTGCATGTTCCTTTTGTGGTTTGAATAACCAAAAAGTTTCAATATGTGGGAAGAAGATAGCCATGCATAGGAAAATTTCAAAGCAAAGGAGGTAGAAAGCAAAAGAAAAAGAAAACCATGCTGAAAAGAAGATGTAATTGTTTTGCACTCAATGCAATAAGCAAGGTCATCTTGTAGAGAAGTGTTGGACTTTCATTCCAGCAATTCATCTATGACATTTGAAGAAGGTGGAGAAAGAGAACAATAAGAATGGAAAAGAAGATTCCATAAGTGATGTGGGTCAATATGATTCACATGATGATGATGTGCAGCTGAAACAAGGGCCATTGAAATGGTTTGGTAAGAGATGGTTAAATTTCTTATCCAATTAATTCTTTGCATGTCTTTTGATGTTGATGCATTTCTTTCACATTGGAATGCATGTTGCATGTTTACGCCAAGAAGGTGTTTGAAAGTGGAGTATGTTGACTCATTTTACTGCAGCAAAATTTGTTCATTACAGCTTTAAGTACATGTACATATGAATGGAGTTCTTGTACTTATGATTGTACTTGTGAGAGAGTTGAAGAATTGTGTACATGCATGAGAGTTTGTGTGTATGAAAAGTGTAATTTTGATGTTTTCATTGTGCTTGAACATGCATGAGTAATTGACATGTGGTGGTCCGATTGCTTTGTTTAACATG
Organism: Pinus albicaulis; assembly: GCA_034641835.2. Classification (NCBI taxonomy): domain Eukaryota; kingdom Viridiplantae; phylum Streptophyta; class Pinopsida; order Pinales; family Pinaceae; genus Pinus; species Pinus albicaulis. Next base: position 492,753,002 of record CM076575.1, read on the forward strand.
TATGTTGTCAACTTGAGAGTGTCGATCATTTGCACATGCATGAGTGTCAACTTGTGTTGGTCGATTGTGTGTTGCATGCATGTCATATCGACTTGGAAGAGTTGATTTTTTCTCCAAATATGAAAAGGAGATGTTGACAAAGTGTTTCATGAAATGTCAAATTATTTTTTTTTGGGGTGGAAAACTATCGTGAAATTGTTATACATGCTTATGCTTGACTTGAGAGTCATTTGTTTGAAGAGGCATGTTTTGTCGACTTGTGTTTGGTCGATGAATTTTGACAACAATATGTGAGAATAAATGGTGATGTTCACATGATGTGAATTTTTTTGCTTTGAAAGAGTAAGAGGATATGTCGTCAAGTTATTTTTCTTGCATGATGTGTTTCTTTGTGACAAGATGTCAAATAATTTTCAGCCAAAAAAGTTGCCGCCATTGTGAACCATTTTATGTGTTGACGCCAAGAAAGAGAAGGAGATGGCAAATATATTATTCCAAATGTGGAATTTGGAACCATGGAGGTAAAATAATGGTCATTTATTTTCTTGTTATTACTAATGTTTGAACTCATTGTTGTAGTTCACTATTCCAAGGAGAAGCTTGCATCGCATGCATGTTTGTGCAATGGAGGAACATGATTCTCGGTGGGAAGGAAATCAATTAGTTTTCCAAGCACCAAGGAATTTATTTGGTACAAAAAAATGTGTTATATCAGCAAGCATCCAACAATTGTTGGATTGGGTCAGCGACAAAGGAGAACAATGGTTGAAGAGCCAAGCCATTTGCAAGGCACGACATGTTAGTAACCAAGTGGTTTTCATGGTGATTTTTCCAAGTAGAATCGAGATGATAGAACTTGGGAAACAGAAGAGTGTTCAACTCTTATGAGATAACCTGACTTTTGTGGGTCCAAAAGCATGTCGGTGGAAATGTGTGATCGAAATGCGGATCAGGGGGCAAAAATTAGCTCAAAATTAAAAGTGCTCATAATTTCACCAAACTAGAACGAAAATGATCAGCCCATCACCATGAATCCAATGCAACTTGTTTCATTAAAAACTAATTTTGGGTGAAGACGTTATGGTCCACTTTGATCATCGTTCGAACAAGGAAATTTAAAAAAAAATTGCGGAACAAGTACGGGTTGATGACATGGCAATCCCGGTCGAGCATGCAAAGAATCTTCTTCAATTTTTGTCCAATGGTACTGTGACGAGTGTCACAATTGGATTCGCCAGTTTGGTTTGTGAACGTGAAATTTTCCCAGGGTGTCCTCCAAGGTTGAATTTGGGTTCATGAATTTTTGTGTTGGGAATTATTTTTTTATTATTATTAAAGTTGGAATAACATATATATATATATATATATATATATGTGTGTGTGTGTGTGTGTGTGTGTGTGTTATTCCAACTTTAATAATAATAAAAAAAATAATTCCAACACAAATATATATATATATATATATATTAATTTTTTTAATTTTGAACTTTATTAATATTAAATTCCACATTTTATGCTAACCCTAAGTCCGCATTTCATTAAACTATATGGTGGCATATATTTATTTGAACCATAGTCCAAATTTATTAATGGAGAGTGGATTTAATTGTTGGTAAAGTCTGATTCCAAAGGTTTATGATATGGTATTGGAGGCGTACTTAACTATATTGTAAATTTCTTTGAAATTTTAATTTAAACCTTAGTTCGAGCATATACCATATGGTGGAATGCATATTAAAAGGTTTGAATTAACGGTGGATTAAACCATTTTCAGATGGTAATACTATTACAAAGTGGCAAAGTTTTATAAACTTTGGTGGAGCGCTTATATTAAATGTGAAGTTTTAATTATGGGCCAAAAACGTGTATGAAGGGCGAGGTCGAGGCTCAACCTCGTGACCTCCCCTGCTCCATTATCGCCTTCTACCATTCAACCACATCCATATTCCTTATTTAGAATTCGCCCCACTTTGATTTGAATTTTATTGCGGATCGGGACGGCAAGAAGGAAGGGGCCATCCCTCCTCCCATATGAGCCATCCATATAACCAGGGCGAAAGCGGGTTAGTTAATGGCACGGTTAATTCGTGCTTAGGCGAGTTAAGTATGCTTATCATTTAATTAATCATGCAGTTAACTTAGCGAGATTTTCGGCAAAATATCTAAATTCAAAGCGACCTCCAATTTTGGTGGGGCTATCACGGCGATTTTCTAGATTTAGAGGAAGAATCTAGGGGAAACTTTAATGAAGCCTATATTGACAAATTTTCGACAAATTTGGGCTCAAGAGTAGTCATTCCTAGCAGATTGGCATGATCTTAATCCATTGGAACAAATTTCGGAGGCAATGGAGCAAATATACGGGTGTTTTTGGTCACTTGAAGAATTTTGAAGCCCGGGGCCACCGAGAGAGAAGGCCATGCCCAAATCGGTTGAAGGCCAAATGGAGTGAATGGATAGTCAAATTTTTATGTATTTAATATTTTGAACACAATGGTACAATTTTCAAAGGTGTTGGAGCATAGCTAATGGTGATTTTGTCACTTTGGAGATTAAACAAGCACGTGGCCACCAAGATGGGAGGTCAAGCCTAGAGGATTTGGTAACCAAATTGAGAGATTGAATAGTAATTTTTGGGGGTTTTCATGCCTTCTGAAGCTAATGGAACAGCCATAAAATCCATTGGAACACCACATGTGTATGTAAACATACATTTGACTCTTAATCCCAAGAGAACCTAACTAGTTGAAGCAGGGTTCATGGAGATGTAGCCCGGGAGGTGTGAACTCCATTATCATCCATTGTGTTATGTGATTGCTATGAGTTATATTTATGCATTTCATTTGTTGTATAGGTGTTTTTCAAAGTTAGTTAACTCATAATCTGATCATCAAAGACACATGAAACTCGACACTTTTACCCCTTCACAAATGGTTAACATGAGACGATCATAATCACACATTTTTAATGCGATGAGGGATATAGCATAGCCATAACTAGTTTTCCCATATTCGGATCATTAATTCACTTTGGACCTCTCACTAATCCATCACTTATTTATAACTAGTTAAACTTATTTTAACTCAATTAATTTGAGTTAATCGATTATAGTCACACCAATCTAGTTGATACTGAATATGGGAAAACTATTTTTGTTGTGATAGCTCCCGCATCAATATTAAAATGATGTGTTTAGGATCGTCTCAAGTTAACCAATTGTGAAGGGATTTATGTGTCAAGTTTTATGTGTCTTTGATGATCAAATTATGAGTTAATTAGCATTTAAAAAAATAATGTACAACAAATGAAATACAAAGAAATAAAACACAACATACACATAATATAATGGATGATAACTGAGTTCACCCCTAGGATACATCTCCATGGACCTGCTTCAACTAACTAGGCCCTCTTGGGATTAAGATTCAAATGTATGATTACATGCACTCGTAGTGCTCCAATTGATTTGAAACCTACTCCATTGGCTTCGGAAGACCCAAAAACCTAAAAATGATTATTCAATCTTTGAAATTAGTTTCAGCTGATGCGGGCTTGACCTCCCATCATGGTGGCCCTAGGCTTGGTTAATCTCCAAAGTGACAAAAAACAATTTCAAAAAGTGCTCCAACACCTCCGCAACTTGTTCCATTATTTTCCGAGCATCAAAATAATCTAATAATGACTCTTCTTGACCAATATTGGTCTTCATATAATCTAGGCATGGCCTTCCCTCCCGGTGGCTCTAGGCTTATCCTTACTTAAAAGTGATAAAAAGCACCTTTATAATTGCTCCTCTACCTATGAAACCTGTACCAATGGATTCGGAGCATGCCTATCTGCTAAGATCGACTCTTTACGAGCCAAAATTGGTCAAAAATTGCTCAAGATAGACCTCATTCAATTTTTTCCTAGTAAATTGCCTCTAAAATTGGAGAGGACTCTAGTTACGCTCGCCAAATTTGGGGGAAGCGAAAAAAATTTGGGAAACTACCAAAAAAATTTGTCGTTTTAAACTACGGCTTAATTAATTTTAAGATGGGATTAGTCTTGGTGATAATCTTGGATTAATGCGCATAAGCACAATTTTAATGCAAATCCCACATTATTCGCTTAACCATAGTGATTAGGGGTTTAAACCCCATATTTAACGCATTAAAATTTGCGGATTAACTCCCACCCATGTAGTTGGTCATGGTGGATGGACGCATAGGGAGGGGGCTCGCCCCAGTCCAAACCCTCATTGGTCATACCACTTGACAACAAATAAAACCTGCAACCAATATTATCAAGAAACAATTTGGTGGCTTGTTGGTAAGCGGGCGCGCTGGTGTGTGGGAGGTCGTGGGGTCAAACCCTGACATCGACCCTTCCGGTGTGTACATTTTGCTCCAAATTCATGTGCCCCATTGCATATATTTTAAGCTTTGGTTAATTTAATATGTCAATGAACTTTGATATGGTTTCGACCATATAGTATATTTTCCACCGCACCATATAGTTCAGACTTAGGTTTAAAAATAATTATGTGCCCATTAAAAAATTAATCCAACCATTTCATAGGTGGATAATTCTAACTGTTTTCGACCCTAGAGACAGCCTTGATTTTTGAAAGACCAGTGCCTAGGACATCTTATATAGCAAGGAGCGTGCGATATAACAGGGGGGTTATCAACAAAAGGCTCTCATGCTGTCTCCTGTAAACAGGGAGGTTAACTTGAATGGGACCAAAACCTTCAAAAAAGGGATGCAAGGAAAGCATTACTACAGAGGCAAGGTGCAGAATTCTAATACAAATGCGTCAGACAATTCAGAGGAAGCTTACTGTAAAGAGGGCCGATTCGAAAATACCTCACAGAAATAAATAATCAGAAGGTCATTACTGCGTATGAAAGATTGAGATAATACTAACTGTCATTGAGATGATATCCAAATACACAATATCACCATATAATGGGCTTACCAATTTAAGAATCCATACATGACAATAGTGTTTTAAAAATAACCTTCCAAATAAGCTAATGTAGCAGAAATATGGTTGAAGTGAAAAGTGAAATAGTATATCATGCCTGAGCCATATTTAAAGCACTTGACTAGTTCAAGCATGGGTATCAACTAGGATAAATCCATACCAAAAACCAGTGAGCCACTCGCATTCCAGAACATGATACAAGAAAGGCGGATGAAACAAAATGAACAATTAAACTAACACATAAAGGGAGAAGTTACAAACTGTGAGACACCAAAGACCAGAATCCTCATTAAAGATGGAACTCCTCCTCACTAAAACCCAACGGGCTCTCTGCATTCAAATAAAAGTTCAACAAAAATGCCTACAAAATTCTCTTACTGCCTAATTTTCTAAAAATCTGGAACCCTCAATAATCTGTTCCTAGAGATTCTTATAGGAGAAAAACTAGTAAAGGGAGTGGATGATGAACATTCAATTTGTCTCATTAAGACAGAATGGCGGAAGCGTTCACGCCCATACTAATTAATGACTCTGTAGTGTTGTATGTACTCGGTAGCCTGCTTCAGGAGTCCTAGTCAGATCGAGATTGACCTCGGACGTGTTCTTGAAGTCCTTTCTGGCTGTTTGGAGCTCTACGCTAGCCTTCTGGAATAAATGAACTAGGTGGAAAATCTACAAGGCCTCCATGCTTCATAACTACTGACTGACAAGCGTAGAAACTTCATTCAGTGTGTTCATCTATTTAAGGGCTTGAGGAGGCATGGAGGCTTTAATGAGAAGATGTACTGCCTAGAGAAAAACGTCCCGCAGATATTCAAACGCGGATATGGTTGTTGCGTGTGCTCTTTGGGTCTTCAAAATGCATCTTTTATCCTTTGAATAGGGGATTAGACTCTAAATATTCAATTAACAAGCCCAAATCCCTTGAATCTATTTCTACTGTTTCACTTGGCCGCTGCTGTAATGGCCTCCCTGCGCTTTGAATCACAGTGGCTTTAATTATGGAAAACCAAGTGAATTTATCACTCCTGTGAATCCTGCACAATACGATAAACTCATTAAGAAATCCAGGGAGTGGCGAAAGGAATGCTGTGAAGGCCTGCGAAGCGGTGGTGGCAATGGTGGAGAACAGGCAGAGAAATAATATTTAGCGCGAACCATAAGGTTTGAACAGAGGAAAATGCGCGAAAACATATGAACGGGCTTGTATGGTGGGACCCGGCTAAGGGGGAGGGTGATTTACTGTGAGCCGTTGGATCTCAGGAGGAGATCAACGACGGGGATTAAAAGATGAAGTTTTGGGAAGGTCCGATGGAAGAAACATGGTAGAAGACGTGATAAAACATGGGCCGTCGATCTCGTTTGAACGGATGGTCATGATTGGATCGGAGAATCGCAATCGAGGGGGGTGGAGGGTGACACATTTAAAATTTATGATTGGCGATGGCACGATTGAGCGCTGGCCATTGGATCCGGAGCCAGATCGACAATGGAGATTAAATCGGTGGGGAGGAAGGTTGGTGCGATGAGTGGAAGGTGATGAGATCTGGGCCGTTGGATCTCGAGAGATCAACGGAGGAGATCAAATGTGGGATCGCAATCGCAAAGGGCAGAGGGTGGCACTGTTAAGAACTTGCGATTGCAACGGAGCGATTAAACGCCAACTGTCAGATCTGGCGGGGAGATCGACGATTCAAAAATTATCGGAGGGGCGAAAGGGGAGGAGCGACGGGCGCGATGCGATTAATGCCGGCCCATCGGATCTCGAGAGATCAATGGCTCAGATCGAGGCAGGGGTCTATGGAACCATACTACAATCGCATCGGAAGTTTTTTGTATAACACAGAGATGCACCTCCCGAAAGTTGCGATTGCGATTATCACCCAGGCCTTAGCGCTTGGTCTTAGCACTCGGGCGCATGGAGGGGAAGTGGTCAAGGGGCTGGGCCGAAAGGGGCTAAGCCTTATATATGAAGAATATGGGTTTTATTAGCCGAAAAAGAGGGTTTTTAAGGCTAAAGAGGGGAACGATAGAGAGAATAAGGGGGTTTCAGCCAAACAGAGGGTATTTGTGAGGTTACGAGGGGAATAAGGTGAAGAAAAAAAGGTTTAAAGGGGATGAGAAACTATGAAAAGGGAGGCCTCTTGGGCATTTTCTTCACGAACGGGGAGACTTTATAATGGAAACGTCAGTGAGGATTTCCCAGAGGACAAAGGCATAAGGACTTGGCTACTCAATGTTATCTTAAAAATGACTAATTTTAACCATATGATCAACATTGGCTCCACCTGGGGACAACACGTTCATCCTTGGGCGTGTCGAGAACTTCGCAGACCACCTAAATCATCAATTTTTACAGACAGGAAAAATAAACCTATTCTACTTCTACCCTTATTACTCCATGAGACCAGATTAAAATGTTGGTCTCATATTTTCTCTACCTAAAATACATCTGCTAGGATTAAACTGTCTAGCAGATTTCTTCTCTACATTCTAAAACAGAAATTGAAAAAAACCCAAGCCAAGATTAGACTGTATGGCTTGATGGACTTTGTAGAAGTTAAAACAACTAACTACATGCTCACAGACTGAGCTTTATTGAGCTTTTCCTACCTACCCTACTTTAACTAGATTATTTACAAGTCTAGCTTACAAAGATTGTCTTCCAATGCAACCAGTCCATAAAGTGATCCCATGACTGGTACGTTCTGCCCAGCTCCTTGAGCAGGCCGGATAGGCAGGGCTACTCCCACTCTTTCTGTTCTTCGTCAGCAGCTTTAAAAAAAATTCTTTCTTTCTGTAACATGCTGCTTAAAATTACCTTTGATCCTTCTTTAATTTTTTGCAGGAAATGAGCATAAGGATTATGAAAAGATCCCTGGTTATGAATATTTGGCAGGCAGGCTTCAACCAGGATCTCTTCTTCTTCCATTGGATTGAGAAGAAGGCTCTCTTGGGGTAGAGTGTCTCCTTCATTTTCTGAATCGGAGGACTCATTGTACATTGCTGCTTAGTCCTCTTGGAGCTCTGACATGTTTTGCGCTGCTGGAGAATTTGAGCTAATCCGGGCCTCCATATATTCTGCCATAGGATCAATGAACACATGATGTACACTTTTTTATTTCAGGCCTTCCATGACTGGTAGGCTGTCTTTTTCCTGGGCCGCTTTTATTTCTACATCTTCCACTGCATTTTCAATGTGGCTCTTGAGAACCGAATCATTTTCTTCTTGTACTTCGAAAGGTAGTGGAATCTCTTCTCTTTTAAGGGGAGGGAGACTTTCCAAAAAGGATATCGGGTCTCTGAACTGATATGATTTTTCTTGTGAGTTTAGAAATTCGATCTCAGCTTCATATCTTTCAACCACCAATTCTAGAAAGATTTTCTTAAGCACGGGTTTAACACTTGAGCCGAGAAGAATAATAGCCCATGGAAGGTCCTCCACTTCCAGTTTTGCCAAGCCACGTGACATTTCATCTCGACACTCTGCTATGAAACTTGGATGCATTTTTGCAAACTGCTCAGAGTCTTCCATTGGTGAAGTGGCTTGGTCTTCAGCACGGCTGATGCTGTACTGCGACATGGTCTCCTAGTGGAGTCTCATGAAACCAAGATAATCAGCGTCCTACTGATCACCAATGGAGTATTTTAATCATTTAAGAACTGTGGATTCGCCAAGGTGAGGGATCTACAACTCTCAAATCTTCATGCTCACTTTTCTGAAGAGTGAATAAAGATTTTGTCGAGGCCCAGGGATTTAATTTTTCTTAACTTCATCCCTGGCAACGGTGCCAAAAATATGTTGTCGACCCTAGAGACAGCCTTGAGTTGTGAAATACCAGTGCCTAGGACATCTTATATAGCAAGGAGCGTGCGATATAACAGGGGGGGTTATCAACAAAAGGTTCTCATGCTATCTCCTGTAAACAGGGAGGTTAAATTGAATGGGACCAAAACCTTCATAAAAGGGACGCAGGGAAAGCAATACTGCAGAGGCAAGGTGCGGAATTCTAATACAAATGCATCAGATAATTCAGAGGCAGCTTACTGTAAAGAGGCCCGGTTCGAAAATACCTCACAGAAATAAATAATCAGAAGGTGATTACTGCGTATGAAAGATTGAGATAATACTAACTATCATTGAGATGATATCCAGATACACAATATCACCATGTAATGGGCTTACCAATTTAAGAATCCATACATGACAATAGCGTTTTAAAAATAAACTCCCAAAGAAGCTAATGTAGCAGAAATATGGTTGAAGTGAAAAGTGAAACAATATATCATGCCTGAGCCATATTTAAAGCGCTTGACTAGTTCAAGCATGGGTATCAACTAGGATAAATCCATACCAAAAACCAATGAGCCACTCGCATTCCAAAACATGATACAAGAAAGGTGGATGAAACGAAATGAACAATTAAACTGACACATAAAGGGATAAGTTACAAACTGTGAGACACCAAAGACCAGAATCCTCATTAAAGATGGAACTCCTCCTCACTGAAACCCAACGGGCTCTGTGCATTCATATAAAAGTTTGAAAAAAATTCCTACAACATTCTCTTACTACCTAATTTTTTGAAAATCTGGAACCCTCAACAATTTGTTCCTAGGGATTCTTATGGGAGAAAAACTAGTAAAGGGAGTGGATGATGAACATTCAATCTGTCTCATTAAGACAGAATGGCAGAAGCATTCACGCCCATACTGCTTAATGACTCTGTAGTGTTGTATGTACTCGGTAGCCTGCTTCGGGAGTCCTATTCAGGTCGAGATTGACCTCATACATGTTCTTGAAGTCCTTTCTGGTTGTTTGGAGCTCTGCGCTAGCCTTCTGGAATAAATGAACTAGGTGGAAAATCTGCAAGGCCTCCATGCTTCATAACTGCTGACTGACAGGTGTAGAAACTTCAGTCAGTGTGTTCATCTGTTTAAGGGCATGAGGAGGCATGGAGGCTTTAATGAGAAGATGTACTGCCTGGAGAAAAAAATCCCGTAGATATTCAAACGCGGATATGGCTGTTCCGTGTGCTCTTTGGGTCTTCAAAATGCGTCTTTTATCCTTTGAATAGGGGATTAGGCTCTAAATATTCAATTAACAAGCCCAAATCCCTTGAATCTATTTCTGTTGTTTCACTTGGCCGCTGCTGTAATGGCCTCCCTACACTTTCAATCACAGTGGCTTTAATTATGGAAAACCAAGTGAATTTATCACTCCTGTGAACCCTGCACAATACGATAAACTCATTAAGAAATCCAGGGAGTGGCGGAAGGAATGATGTGAAGGCCTGCGAAGCGGTGGTGGCAATGGTGGAGAACAGGCGGAGAAATAATATTTAGCGCGAACCATAAGGTTTGAACAAAGGAAAATGTGCGAAAACATATGAACGGGCTTGTATGGTGGGACCCGGCTAAGGGGGAGGGTGATTTACTGTGAGCCGTTGGATCTCAGGAGGAGATCAACGGCGGGGATTAAAGAATAAAGTTTTGGGAAGATCCGATGGAAGAAACATGGTAGAAGACGCGATGCAACATGGGCCATCGATCTCGTTTGAAAGGACGGTCACGATTGGATTGGAGAATCACAATCATGGGGGGGTGGAGGGTGACACGTTTAAAATTTGTGATTGGTGATGGCATGATTGAGCGTTGGCCATTGGATCCGGAGCCAGATCGATGGTGGAGATTAAATCAGCAGGGACGAAGGTTGGTGCGATGAGTGGAAGGCGATGAGATCTGGGCGGCCGTTGGATCTCGAGAGATCAACGGCGGAGATCAAATCAGGGATCGCAATCGCAAAGGGCAGAGGGTGGCACCATTAAGAACTTGCAATTGCGATGGAGCGATTAAACACCAGTCATCAGATCTAGCTGGGAGATCGACGGTTCAAAAATAATCGGAGGGGCAAAAGGGGAGGAGCGACGGGCGCAATTCGATTAACATCGGGCCATTGGATCTCGAGAGATCAATGGCTTAGATCGAGGCGGGGGTCTATGGAACCATACTACAATCGCATTGGAATTTTTTCGTATAACACAGAGATGTGCCTCCCGAAAGTCGCAATTGCAATTAGCGCCTAGGCCTTAGCACTCGGGCGCATGGAGGGGAAGTGGTCAAGGGGCTGGGCCAAAACGGGCTAAGCCTTATATATGAAGAATATGGGGTTTGTTAGCCGAAAAAGAGGGTTTTTAAGGCTAAAGAGGGGAACGATAGAGAGAATAAGGGGGTTTCAGCCAAACAGAGGGTATTTGTGAGGTTACGAAGGGAATAAGGTGAAGAAACAAAGGTTTAAAGGGGATGAGAAACTATGAAAAGGGAGGCCTCTTGGGCATTTTCTTCACGAACAGGGAGACTTTATAATGGAAACGTCAGTGAGGATTTCCCAAAGGACAAAGGCATAAGGACTTGGCTACTCAATGTTATCTTAAAAATGACTAATGTTAACCATATGATCAACACTACCATTGAACATAAAATTGGAATTTTACCATTGGAGAGGGTCCACCAGAGGGGGCATGTGGCAGACCCTTGTTGCACCACATGTCAGCCTCTAGTTAGGTTATCCCACCATATAAAAAAAAAATTAATTCAACCTTAGGAGCCAAAACTTAAAAAAAATTCACCTTCAAACCTTCATCGGTGAATCCTGTTGTGACACTTGTCACATTTTCATTGGATCGGAGGGACTTTGACCATGGTTGATTTCTGTTAACTCCTTTGACCCTTTTTTTGAAAATTTGCATGTTCTAAACAGCGGTCAATAGGCTCTAACTTCCTCATATGGACTATGTTTTGAGTGAAACGAATTGTGTTGGATTCCTGGTGACAGGACAGATCTGGTCATTCTGTTTCGGTGCAATTCTGAGAAATTTGAATTTTTGGAAATTTTTTTCCCCTAATCCATATTCTAATCACTCATTCCCACTTACATGCTTTTGGACTGAGAGCTGAACACTCTTCTGTTTCCCAAGTTTTATCATCTTGATTCTACTTGGAAAAATCGCCATGACAACCACTTGGGTTCACTGATATGCCTTACCTTGCAAATGGCTTGGCTCTTCAACCAATGTTCTCCTTTTGTTGCTAACCCAATCCAACACTTGTTGGCTACTTTTTGACTAATATAACAATTTTCTATACCAAATCAATTCCTCGGTGCTTGGAAAACTAACTGATTTCCTTCCCACTGAGAATCATGTTCCTCCTTTGCACAAACATGCATTCGATGCAAGCTTCTCCTTGGAAACCACTTTTTCAAATTAATCCCATATGAGTGAACTACATCAATGAGTTCTAACATCAATAATAACAAGAAAAGAAATGACCATTATTTTACCTCCATGGTTCCAAATTCGACATCTGGAAGAATGCATTTGCCATCTCCTTCTCTTCTTGGCGTCAACACATAAAATGGTCTACAATGGCTACAAACTTTTTTTGACATCTTGTCACAAACAAAACCATCAATCTGAAAAACACATCATACAAGAAACATAACTTGATGACATATCCTCTTTCTCCTTCAAAGAAACAAATTTCACATCATGTGAACATCGCCATGTACTCTTACATCTTGATGTCAAAACTCATCGACCAAACACAAGTCAACAAAAAATTCCTCTTCAAACAACTGACTCTCAAGTCAAGCATAAGCATGTGTAATAATTTGATGATTATTTTCCCAAAACAAAATGAATTTTACATTTCATGAAACGCTTCGTCAACATCTCCTTTTCATCTTTGGAGACAAAATAAACTCTTCCAAGTTGATATGACATCCATGTAACACACAATCGACCAACACAAGTTGACACTCATGCATGTGCAAATGATCAACACTCTCAAGTTGACAACATACATGTTAAACAAAGAAATCGACCAACACAAGTCAATTACTCATGCATGTTCAAGCACAATGAAACCATCAAAATTCCACTTTTTATACACACAAACTCTCATGCATGTATACAATTCTTCAACTCTCTCACAAGTAAAATCATAAGTACAATAACCCCATTCATATGTACATGTACTTAAAGAGCTGAAATGAACAAATTTTGCTGCAATAAAGTGAGTCAACATACTCACTTTCAAACACGTTTTTGGCGTAAACATGCAACATGCATTGTAGAGACAAAAGAGAAAACCATTTCAATGGCGCTTCTTTCAGCTGCACTTCATCAAGTGAATCATCCTAGCCCACATCAATTATGGAATATTATTTTCCATTCTTTCCATTATCTTTCTCCACCTTCTTCAAATTTCGTGGATGACTCGTTCGATACAAAGTCCAAAATGGCAATGAGTGCAAAAAAATCGCATCTTCTTTTCAACATGGTTTGTTTTGTCCAATGGACCTTTGCCTTCCTACCTCCTTTGCTTTGAAAGTTTCTTGTGCATGGCTATCTTCTTCCAACATCTTGAAACATTATGGTTATACAAGCCACAAAAGGAACATGCAAACTTTCTCCAAATCTTATGTGAAGATTTACCATGTTTATCATAATCAAAAGCAACTTGATTAAAAGCATATTTATACCTTGAACTTTCACCTTTGTCGCCTTCATGAGGAGGTTAATTTGATGAGGTAGTGGATCTCTTCTGAATACCAACAATGCATTCAATGACTTTAGAGATTTCAACATCTTCTTGCTCGCCATTCTCATTAGCTACATGCTTATGAGCACCTTTTTTCAAAGTGGGTGTAAAAATTTTTCATTCCTCATGAACACAATATTCACAAGCTTGAGGTAATGAACATGAAATTAAATTCCTTCTTGGAACACCTTCATGTGCCTCCTTGGCTTTAGATCTTTCTCCATCATGTTGTCCATAACCAAGACCCAAATACTTAGGCCTTTCCTCCACAACAATTGGCTCAACTATGCCTTGTGCATGTTTGTCCAATCCTTTACCTTCATAGCCCATCTTCATCAATAATTTGGACCCTATTCCTCTAGTGTGCCTTTCAAAATCACCTACACATTCATTTTGAGAGGAAATTAAAGATAAACTTGAATTGCATACCTCTTTTTCATGCACATACATGGCTAAGGCATCCTTGGCATCATGGAGTTGAGTCTCCATATCATGCATCCTTGCTAGGTTGTCATTTGCAATATAATGTTGAGTCTCCATCTCATTTATCTTTTCAAGAAGCTCTTGCTTATCCTCCTTAATGGTAATAAACTACTCTTGAAGTATAAATCTCTCTCTCTTATCTTCATACATCTCTTGCACCATATCAGTCATGATGTAGAGCTTTTGTAAAATCTCTTTATCAAAGATTTTTTATAAGGAATATGGATTAGAAATATTTCTTAATGAAGCTGCCATCACACCTGCAATGCATACAAAGATTCTTAGTTGTGATTTTAGAATTGAGCTCTCAATCTTGACCTTCTCATTCACACATAAACTTGCACACAATTAAATTCTCCTTGCACAAATTCAAAAACCAATAGCTAATTCTTCTAGCAAAACTTGGCTAAAATGAGCTAAAATTTGATCTGATACCAACTTGATCTGAATATGGGAAAACTAGTTTTGATGTGCTAGCTCCCTCATCAGTATTAAAATGATGTGTTTAGGATCATCTCGAGTTAACCAATTGTGAAGGGATTTATGTGTCAATTTTTATGTGTCTTTGATGATCAAATTATGAGTTAATTAGCTTTTAAAAACTCATGTACAACAAATGAAATGCAGAGAAATAACACACAACATAAGCATAATACAATGGACGATAACAGTGTTCACCCCTCCTGGGCTACATCTCCATAGACCTGCTTCAACTAGATATGCCCTCATGGGATTAAGAGTCAAATTTATAATTACATTCACCTGTAGTGCTCCAATGGATTTTAAACCTACTCCATTGGCTTCAAAAGACTCAAAATCCTCAAAAATGACTATTCAATCTCTGAAATTGGTTTCCAGCTGATCTAGGCTTGACCTCCCATCCTGGTGGCCCTGGGCTTGTTTAATCTCCAAAGTGAAAAAATTAATTTCAAAAGTGCTCCAACACCTCTTCAATATATTCCATTGTGTTCATAGCATCAAAGTAATCTAATAATGACTCTTCTTGAGCCAATATTGGTCTTCAGTTGACCTAGGCATGGCCTTTCCTCCTGGTGGCCTTAGGCTTCTCCTTTCCTCAAAGTGACAAAAGCACCTTTAGAATTTCTCCTCTACCTCTAAAACCTATACCAATGGATTCAGAGCATGCCAATCTGCTAAGAATGACTCTTCCTGAGTCTATATGAGGAAGTTAGAACACGCTGACCTCCATTCAGAACAGACAAATTTTCAAAAAAAGGGTCAAAGGAGTCAACGAAAGTCAACCATGGTCAAAGGCCCTCTGAGCCAATGACATAGTGCCAAGTGTCATAGAATGATTCACCGGTCAAAGTTTGAAGGTGAAATTCTTTTAAGTTTTGTCTCCTAAGGTTGAATTCAATTTTTTTTTATATGGTGGGATAGCCTAACCAGAGCCTGACATGTGGTGCAGCCAGGGCCCACCACGTGCCCCCTCTGGTGGACCCTCTCCAATGGTAAAATTGAAATTTTATGTTAAATGGTCGAATCATCCACCTACAAAATGGTTGGATTAATGTTTTAACGAGCACATATTTATTTTTAAACCTAAGTCCGAACTATATGGCGCGCTTGCAAATATACTATATGGTTGAAACCATATCAAAGTTCATTGACATATTAAATTAAAAAAATTATAAACTATATGAAATGGGTTACATTAATTTGGAGCAAAATGTATGCATTCGAAGGGTCGAGGTTGGGATTCAACCCCACGACCTCCCCCTCACCAGCGCGCCCGCTTACCAACAAGCCACCAAATTGTTTCTTAACAGTATTGGTCACGGGTTTTATTTGTTGTCAAGTGGTATCACCAGCAGTGGTTTGGAGGGGGCCAGCCCCCTCCCCATGTGTCGATCCACCATGACCAAAAAAGTGGGCGAAGTTAATCCACAGATTTTAATGCATTAAATACGGGGTTTAAACCCCTAATCACTATGGTTATGCGAATAATGCGGGATTTGCATTAAAAATACGCTTATGCGCATTAATCCAAGATTATCACCAAGACTAATTTCGTCTTAAAATTAATTAAGTTAGAGTTTAAAATGATGGATTTTTCGGCGGTTTCCCCAATTTTGACACTTCCCCCAAATTTGGCAGGCCTAACTGGAGTCCTCTCTAGTTTTAGAGGCAATTTACTAGGAAAAATTGAATGAGGCCTATATTGTTTTCGACCAATTTTGGCTCAGGAAGAGTCATTCTTAGCATATTGGCATGCTATGAATCCATTGGTACATGCTTTAGAGGCAGAGGAGAAATTATAAAGGTGCTTTTGTCACTTTAAATAAAGGAGAAGCCTAGGGCCACCAGGAGGGAAGGCCATGCCTAGATCAAATGAAGACCAATATTAGCTGAAGAAGAGTCATTATTAGATTATTTTTATTCTCTGAACATATGGAATAGGTTGTAGAGGCGTTGGAGCACTTCTGAAAGTGTTTTTTTTACTTTGGAGATTAAATAAGCCCAAGGCCACCTAGATGGGAGGTTAAGCCTAGATCAGTTGGAAACCAATTTCAGAGATTGAATAGTCACATTTGAGGTTTTTGGGTTTTCTGAAGTCAATGGAGCTGGTTGAAAATACATTGGAGCACTGCAGACGCATGTAATCATACATTTGACTCTTAATCCAAAAATGGCCTAGCTAGTTGAAGCAGGTACATGGAGATGTAGCCCAAGAGGGGT
This sequence comes from Pinus albicaulis, assembly GCA_034641835.2. Lineage (NCBI taxonomy): Eukaryota > Viridiplantae > Streptophyta > Pinopsida > Pinales > Pinaceae > Pinus > Pinus albicaulis. The sequence continues at coordinate 492,769,758 of CM076575.1, forward strand.
GAAATTTGTTACCATCCATTGTATTATGTGTATCTTGTGTGTTATTTCCCCAATTTTGACACTTCCCCCAAATTTGGCGGGCCTAACTGGAGTCCTCTCTAGTTTTAGAGGCAATTTACTAGGAAAAATTGAATGAGGCCTATATTGAGAAATTTTCGACCAATTTTGGCTCAGGAAGAGTCATTCTTAGCATATTGGCATGTTATGAATCCATTGGTATAGGCTTCAGAGGCAGAGGAGAAATTATAAAGGTGATTTTTTCACTTTAAATAAAGGAGAAGCCTAGGGCCACCAGGAGGGAAGGCCATGCCTAGATCAACTTAAGACCAATATTAGCTGAAGAAGAGTCATTATTAGATGATTTTTATTCTCTGAACATATGGAAGAGGTTGTATAGGCATTGGAGCACTTCTAAAAGTGTTTTTTTTACTTTGGAGATTAAATAAGCCCAATGCCACCTAGATGGGAGGTTAATCCTAGATCAGCTGGAAAACAATTTCAGAGATTGAATAGTCACGTTTGAGGTTTTTGGGTCTTCTGAAGCCAATGGAGCTAGTTGAAAATCTATTGGAGCACTGCAAATGCATGTAATCATACATTTGACTCTTAATCCCAAAATGGCCTTGCTAGTTGAAGCAGGTCCATGGAGATGTATCCCAAGAGGGGTTAACTTTGTTACCATCCATTGTATTATGTGTATCCTGTGTGTTATTTCCCTACATTTTATTTTTTGTACATGAGTTTTTAAAAGCTAATTAACTCACAATTTGATCATCAAATACACATAAAAATTGGCACATAAATCCCTCACTTTAATACTGTGAGGGTGTTGGGGTCCTTTGATTTGGCAGATTGGCATACCAAGTGACAAGGCAACATCAAAACCAGTCTTTAGAGCTCTAGGACCTAGCATTCCTAGTCTCAGAGAGGGATCTCTCATTTTTTTGCAAAGATGTAAGTTTGTTTGCTTTTAAAGGTTGATTTTAGGCTAGTTATGAAGCATGAGTTTGTTTGATTGTTTGTTTGAGCATGATGATCTAGGAAACATAGAGAGAAAAGGGAAATCTCTAAGCCATTGGGAAATGGAGTCAAGTGGAAATTGTAACAAGTTGGTAGATGAATCATGAATATCAAAGGGAAAATCTAACTTGGCTATTGGATCTACAAAGTCTTTCAGGTGAAATGAAATGAACATTAAAGGTTTGGAATGAAAAATAGAACTAAGGGCAATTTAGAATCCTTAATTATATGTACTTATCGACAAAGGGACTTAGAACATTATTTAAACATGAAGAGGCATTACATAGATAGGGCTAACCCTAAATTCTAGAAATCACACTTCAGCAAATAATAATTCCAAGACAAAATTTTCAAATAAAATCTAGGAATCGAGGAACGCTCTATTTCATCCAAAGATTTTACTTTCAAGGATAAGAAAACATTCAAGATTCACAAATAACTGCATTCATAGAAGAGGGAACTCCTAGACATATTTTATTATAGCTATAAATACCTTCAAAACAATTATTTGAGCAAGTACAAAGGGTATAATCAAAACAGACCTCTTTGGCAGACTTTAGACAATGATACTTTGAAGGCAGACTTCAGAAACAGTTTTTAAGCAGCAACAAGTAAGAAGGGAAAACCATAAATCATTCTTGAGGCCAACTGTATTGAACTATTTCTAAAATAAACAAGCATAAGGGTTCAAGGGAGCAATTAAGAATTCTCTAGAAAACCTCAGCAGATGAAAACATAAAGACAGTGAAGAGCAAACAGGTCTAAGGTGCTTCTAGGAGACATTTCTTAGCCTAAAATTTTTACTCTACTGTAACAGAGAATGGTGAAACATAATGAAATAGGAAATAAAAATAAAATATTTAGATTACTTCACCACCAGCCACACTCAGGGATCCAATGGCATAGCTTTCTCCATCAACAAATAGGTTAAAACATCCACAGGTTCTAGAACAGCAATTTCCTTTGAAATTCAGAAGAGCTATGTATTACTTCAAAGAGTCATCAAATGCCAACTTTACAATGACTTCCAATGCAGTATTTATGCTGCAAATGAGGAGGTGGAATTTATTTAGGGTGCAAAATGTTATTAATTACAGAGTAAATGCATTTCTAGCCTTGAAAACCATGCAAGGCTAAAGGCAGAAATAGGTGCAACTACTTCTCTGTTTCAATAACTCTATCTTAACTTCTGATAGAAAGATAGGAGAAAAGATTGACTTTCACGTATTATTCTCATCTTTACAATAATTGTCCTGACAGATTAAAATATCTTCTTTAGTGTAATAACTGTCAATTTTCCCTTTGAAATAGAAGGTAGGCTATAGGTGGCAACTAGATATTTTGGAGAAATAACTGCTTCCTTTTGATGTAACCGAGACTTTTTAGACCTACTTTCCTTAATTTAATCATTTAAACTGTGTTTAGGCCTGATTCTGATTTTTTCCTTCATAATTCATTATGCTGCCTTTATCACTTTTTGGATTTCTTTGAACCTTTGTTCATCTGTCTTTGAATGTATTTTATCGTTTAATCTTTGTTTGAGCTTTAATCTCCTATTCTTCAGTCTTCATTGTTTTCTGTCGTTTTGCTGGTGTAAAGGTGGCTTTATGCATTGGAGGGTTTTTTTATTCGGCTAATATCGTGATTTATCGACTGAAACCTGGAATTTAACCCCTGAATGTCTCTTTTCTTCGTTATTTGGGCCTCAGAAGGTCGTCACCTTTGGCCCTATTTCTTTATGGACTGTGGGAAGGCTTTTTAGCCTTAGAACCACCATTGAACCTGCAAATAAACATTAAACATATTATATAAAACCTGCGTATGTGGTTAAGCTACTTCAGAGGCTTAGAGGAAGGTTTTGGAGCGTTTGTAGAGGCAGAGGATGAGCAGGGGAAAAGGGATTCCATAGGCGGAAATGGGAGAAAACAACGCAAATTTGAATTTGGTACAGAAATGGAGGATGGCGGTTTTGCAGGAAACCGAGTGGTTTTCGTGCAGTCAATGAGCAGTAAGTGGTTTTGAGAAAATCGAATGTTGAGATTGCAACAAGATGATGAGCTTAGTGGAAAGGAGTCGCCTTCACTAAGTGGGCCCGCAAGCTATTTTTGGCGCAAAGTATATTTTTAGACATATGGATCATGTTCTATGAGTTGTAGGATGCTATTTTTGGATGGTTAGTCAAGTCGGAAAAAATAGATGGACTTATATTTTTAGACCTATTGGGCGGAATCTATTTTTAGATTGCCAGTCTAAAAATAGATATGTCGAATATTATTAGCTCTTAATAATATTTAGACTCTAAACATTATCTTATTCTCTTAGAGCACTTCAGTTAAGTGCACAGATGTGGCACAGGAGCTGACAGAAGGAATTACACTATTCCCGAGGGTTATGTGGAGCTATTGCATGGATACTTCAGTTAGAACTCATGTGACATAGTTTGGTGGAGTTGATTGAGGAAGTTAGTGGAGTTGTATTCAGTTTAACTAATCTAAACATAGTTGAGCTATTTGTATCCAGTTAAACTAATTGATACAATTAGTGAGAGTGGTGTGAATTAATTATTAATTAATTCACTAATTATAAACTCATTAATCAACTAAAGAATGCATCAGTTAACTTCAGTGCATGGAAAGTTTCAGTGGAGACCAGTGCAGAGATAGGTGAAAGAGCAGGTTAACTATCAGTTGTGACTATACAGTTGCTATTTGCAATACACAGATAGGTGGAGAAGCCCATGAGGATTGCGCAGTACAAGCCAGGTGGTTTATCTATTTAATGAAGCCATCCCATAGCATTGATAACGCAATAGAGGCTGGATATCAAGTGGAAAAATATTGGAGAATGTGTTTTGCTAGATCTAGCTTGATAGTGTGTAGCAATTGGAGGTGGTGCTGAGAGCTTGTGAGGAGCTTTGTACTATGATTTTTACATGATCTCCATGACATATAATATACATATAGTTGGGGTTTTCAGCTTTAATCTTTTCCATTAAATATTGTGTTCATATGTATGATTGTTTGTGGTTTTAATGTGTGCATGCAATTGATTTTATTTCCGCAATTAATGATCAATGGTAGAAGAGATTCTGTATTATGCATGAAGCTAAAATAGTGTGTGATCACGAGAATCTTGGTGAATAATATATCAGTTATTCAAATTTCTACATCGAACGTGATTCCATACATTTCTTGCCACACGTCCAGGCCAATACCGCCTGTTTCGCGTAGAAATGGAGTGTTAAACCTCGGCGGGAGATTTCACACGAATTTGAATGCCGGCCGTCATATCTGAGAGTGGTAGATCTATGGCCACAGGGGAGCACGATGGTGAAAATTTGCGCGGTTGAAGGTGATGGTGGAGGACAGGTGTCGAAGGGAGATTGATCAGCGGTGGAGCAATGGGCGGTGGGCCAGCGTTGATGAGGTCAGTTGTTTTGTCGGGATCGAACTTCTCACCGGGCGAGGTTAGAACTATGGATCAATGGTGACCTTTGGATTGATAAGATCAATGGTTGAGATAAGTTTGCGGGGTGAATAAAAAAGGTTGTGGTCAGGAGAATGGATGAGGGGAGGGAGAGCGATCATCATTAGATCAGAGGGGATCAATGGTTGAGATGGATTTTGGGAGAAAACAAAGTGTGGGATGAAATTAGGAGGTGAAGAGGACTTAAGTGAGAGTGTGGGGAGATGGTCCCACGAAGGAGTAAGGTGGCCGGGGGCAGAGATGAAGAAGGGCCAAGGGTTTCGGGGGATCACATCGGCGGGGGAAAAAAGAATGGGACCGACGAAATGCTGAAATGCCGAAATGTCGATGCGATAGAGAGATGCAATGACCATCTGATCTAGGAGGGATCAACGATTAGGAATCCATCAGAGGATCATCCATCGGCAGAGAAAGGGTTTGGGAACTTTGGATGACGCGAAGTGCGATGATGCGATGGCTGTCGGATCTGATGGATCAACGCTCAGGATTTCATCGCGGGGGGAATGAGAATGGAAGGCGGAATGGAAGATTGTGATATGATATAGGGCTTAGTGCTTGGTTATTGGTGTTTGGTCACATGAGAAAGGGGCTGGGGGGCTTAAGCCTGTAGGGGCTTAAGGCCTGTTTTTATGAAAAGTCGGAAAAATAGGCCAAAAAGTGGGTTTTTAGCCTTTTTTGAGGAGTTTCGATAGGGTATAAAAAAGGGGTTTTTAACCAAGTAAAGGGATTTATAATGGTTAAAATGGGTTTTTAGGGACAGTGAAGGAATTAATGAAGGGAAAATGAGTTTTATAGAGGAAAAAGGTCTGATAGAAAAATAAGGGTAAAAAGGTAAAATGGAGGAATGAAATGGAGATGAAATGGTGGAAATAGCCTGAAATTAGTTCTTTTCTGAGATGACAGGATAACTTGGAGGCTTTAAGTGAAGATATTTAGTGAGTTGATAGACTTGGGATAGTGAAGGCCGTGAGATTTCTAGAACTCACTATGTTTCTACAAATTTTGTTTCTAGAAATATGATATTTTCAACTTATTCATCTTTGGATAAAATAAAAATTATTGATGACTAACAAAGGGAGCCAGCACATCGCAACTAGTTTTCCATATTCAGATCACTAGTGCTACAACTGCAACTGGACCCCCAAAATATTAGGATAATTCTACATGCCTCACCTTAGACCCTCAACTCGAATTTCTTGGGCTAACTCAGTCATCATGAATTATTTAACTGATACAAGTTTTTATGAGATGAAATTACAATTTATTGTTCAATTTATTTAAGGGAAAGATAAATTAGACACCCACATTTTGCTCTAATGAGTAACTGAATTTCTCACCAATGTGTGACTTAAATTTCACACCAGTGTTTTTATGAAACCGGCTCCAAAAATAGAAGAAAAGAGAGATCAACGCCTTAGAAATAAGCCACTTCGAGGGGGAAAACTTCTTTACATTACATACATGAAAAATTCTTGGATGATACAAATGAAAAAACCTCCTTTCTATATATAAGAGTCCATGAGGTCACAATATAATCCTAGCCGACCTAACAATAATAATGTAAGGGCACAATAATAACAATATGGGGGTTACGTTTGTTTGTTAATTTCACAGCGTTTGATGAACGAATCGAGAGCGATGGAACCCTAGGATGTCGGCGATTGCAGAAACCCTAGTTCACCAGCACGACTGATCAGACGCGCAGTCCCTCCTCACCACACTCACAGGCATAGGCAAACAGCCATGGCAACAAGCTTGGGGGGGGAAGGTCAACCCCCCCCTGCAAACAATGATGCTACCCGCGGCAGTTCCGTTCAAAGAAATGATGGTGCTGACAAGAAGCAGGAAACGACAGAGCCTAAAGCGCCAACCACGTAGGCCCAAATGGACAAGGTTGCTCCCTCGTCCTCCACCTGCAAGCCTATTGCGCCAGAAAGACCCAAGATTGATTTGCCCAGCCACCGTATAAACGCTCGAATCTAATATATGAAGGACCATGCCCTCATCGGAAAATTTATCGGCTTCTGGCCAACTGAAAAAGCCCTACAAGGTTGGATTGCTTCCAAATGGAAGCCCAAAGGACACGTCATGCTTCAGCTTGGACCAAAAGGCTTCTTCACGGCAATATTCATCTGCATCGAAGACCGGAACAGAGTCATGGATGAAGGGCCATACTTTTTCAACTCGGCTAGGCTGTATCTCCGGAACTGGGTGGAAAGGTTCAACCCAGACAAGGAAAATTTCAACTGGGCACCAGTCTGGATACGTCTATACTCGTTGCCGCTTGAATACTGGGATGAAGATTCACTACAAGAAATCGGCAAGGGACTAGGAGAGTTTATCAAAATAGCAGAAGAGACAAAGCTCCGCCGATACACCTCATATGCTCGGATCTCTGTCTACATGCACTTGGAAAAAGCCCTACCTGATGCAGTAAGTATTTATCATGATGATTTCGAATGGATTCAACCCTTAGATTACGAGCATGTTCCTTTTAGATTCCGCAGATGTCATGCCCATGGGCACCTGTTCAGAGATTGCCCCCTCAATGCTCAAACTTAGAATAAAGAGGCCGATGTCAATACGGAAGCAGATGGTTTCACCAAAGTACCTGCACGCAGGCGGCACTGCAAGAAACCCTCGACGACGGGTAAGAAATCCTCTCCCTCCTCCAACGCCCCCTCTACCAGCAATAGCTTTTCCATTCTCTCCAACTCGAATCCTTCCTCTGACTCAGGCCAAATCCCTTCTAACCCTCACCAGCAACCCTCCGATTCGACTATCCCTACTTCTCAACCGAACCCCTCACATCCTCAACAAGAGAAAGTTGCAACTGCAAGCCCCTTGACCAACCCTTCCACTGAAACCAAGCTTTTAACCTGGCACCCTGAGACCATGGAAATTGATGATCCAAAATCTGGGCCCATCGCTTCTGAGGGGGAAAATCTAAGCAACAGTCAGCTGAATCTTATGGAAGAGGATTCTAAGGGTTTAGAGCTTGGGGAGCTTGATATTATTGGTTTGGAGGATGCCTGTAAAAGCAAAGACTTTGACAAAATCAAGCCTCATCAAATAGACAAACTGGCAAAAGTCCTATCTAAAGCCCAACAGTAATCGAAACTAGGCGTTCAGCTGGGTAGTCACTGGGACAGCCTCAAAGTAGCTAAAGAATCCAGAAAGAGGGGTCGAAAGCTAGATTGGCAGCGCACTATCACCATTGGGGAAATGCTGGTGAACTCAGGACGATACCCCAAGCTAACGCGGTTCTTTCCGCCCCTGCCGAATAGTTTCTCATGAAGCTGATCTCATAGAATATTAGAGGGCTCAATAGCCTAGGTAAGCACAAAATGATCAAAAATATGTTACAAAGAGAAAAACCAAACATTCTCTTTCTTCAAGAGACAAAATGCAACAGTGATGTACTAGGTTCACTCTTATCAAGAGCTTGGCCTAGTTGTAGTTCAGTAGCAGTAGATGCCTCCGGCTCTTCAGGGGGTCTTGCCATAGCCTGGGACACTCAGTCCATGGTCTTATCTGACTTTCACGCTGTGCATAATCTTATTCAGGCCACTTTTCATCCCATCGGATCAAACATCCATGGGCATCTCTCAAATGTTTATTTTCCGCAGGACTACACCAGGAAAATAGCGCTATTGAATACCATGGAAGCACTAAACTCTCACAGAACTTATCCCCTTTGGATTGCAGCAGGGGACTTCAACATGATAACAAAAATGGAGGAACGAACAGGTGGAAGACCTAGATCTGATCTGGAAAGTGTTCATTTCAAAGATTTCATAATCAACAGCTGGCTAATAGACATCCCATTTTCTAACGGTACGTTCACTTGGAATAACAGAAGAACAGGGGCTCAGCACATAGCCTCAAAGCTAGACCGATTCCTTATTTCAGACAATGCCATACATTTGGGAGGAGATCTCGCGGCTTCAATTCTTCCATTAGCAGGCTCAGATCACTGGCCCATAGCGCTTCATTGGCAAAACTTTGGTCCTCAGCTAAAAAGGCCCTTCAAATTCGAAGCTTTTTGGCTTTCTCATCCCTCTTTTAAGGAAATGGTCACCACTGCCTGGCACAACTTCACTCCACCCAAAGGCTCTAGGATGTATCAATTTCAGCAAAAGCTTAAATACCTCAAGGCACACATTAAGAATTGGAATGCCACTGTCTTTGGCAACATTTTTCAGGATATAAAGGCCCTCGAAAGCAAAATGGAAGAAACACAACAAAAAATCATAGTTGAGGGAAGAACAGATGAACTAGCCTCCCAAGAACAGGAACTTCAGAAGCAGCTAGAAGAGAGACGCAGGCAAGAAGAAATCTTGTGGAGACAAAAATCCAGAATAACTTGGCTAAAGGAAGGGGAAAGGAACACGAAGTTCTTCCATAGATAAACAATTCAGAGAAGAATGCAAAATCGCATCCATCACATCACCAACCAGCAAGGAGAGCAAGTAGAACACCACGAGGAAATTGAGCAAGTTCTTCTGGATTACTTTAAAAGCATACAACAAGAAGATAACACTATAGACAGACAACCAGCCATCGATACGATCTCGCAGCTAATTCCCAAACTTGTCTTTGCAGAACATAACAAGATGCTTCTTCGCCCTGTCTCCCTCCAAGAAGTTGAAACAGCGATGGGAAAAACTAAAGATGGAAAGGTGCCAGGGCCTAATGGCTTCACCGCAAACTTCTTCCATCACTTTTGGGAGCTCATCAAAAATGAAGTCTGGGATCTGGTTAAGGAATCTAGAGTGGCCCATTGGCTTCTCCCCTCCTTGAATGCCACCTTTATAGCTTTGGTGCCAAAATAAGAGCAACCCAGCACTCCAGAAAAGTATTGCCCCATTGCTCTCTGCAATGTGATCTACAAGGTAATATCCAAGGTTATAGCCAACAGACTAAAGCCCCTTTTATCGCTCCCCATTTCGCCAGAGAAAACGGGCTACGTGGAAGGACGCCAAATCATGGACAACATCATTCTGACTCATGAAGTTATTCACTCCCTCAAAAGCACTAAAAAACCAGGTATGCTACTTAAAATAGATCTTTCTAAAGCTTTTGATAAACTCTGTTGGCGTTACATTCAAAGCATTCTCAAAGCCTTTGGATTTGATCAGATGTGGATAAGATGGATAATGAGCCTCATCTCTACACCCCTCTACTCAATCCTTGTCAATGGTATCCCTTCCACTCCCTTTGTGCCTTCCAGAGGAATTAGACAGGGTGATCCTCTATCCCCCTTCATTTTTGTTCTTATGTCTGAAGGCCTTAGCAGACTCATTCAACATGCAGTCCTCACTGGGCAATTACGTGGCATCTCCCTTCACGGATCTCCCACCACCACCCACCAGCAGTTTGTTGATGATAATATGCTCTTTGGCTTTCCTTCTACTCAAGAAGCCAGATCCTTTAAATGCATTCTGAACCTTTTCTCGCTTGCTTCTGGTATGACTGTTAATGTCTCCAAATCCCAACTCTTCTTCTTCAACACTCCTCCTTTAATTCAAACCAACATAGCTCGTATCCTTGGCTTCGCACTTGCTCATCTCCCCGCCAAGTATCTTGGCGCCCCTCTTATAGACTCTGCCCTTAAACACTCTGCTTGGAATCCTCTCTTGGAAAAATTAGAAGCTCGACTCTCTTCCTGGACTTTTAGAGCTCTCAACATGGCCAGCAGATTGGTCCTCATCAAGGTTTTTTTGCAATCTATGCCCCTTTATCTTTTCTCTATGCTTGCAGCTCCCAAATGGGTTCTTAATCAAATCAAGAATCTGCATCGTCGCTTCCTCTGGAGGTCTTCAACACAAAAACGGAAATGGGCTCTAGTTAACTAGAATACAGTCTATTCGCCCAAAGATGCAGGAGGGCTTGGGCTCAGGAATCCCCTTCACAGCAACGAAGTCATGGGAGCCCGGCTCTGGTGGAACTGGCTCTCGAGCCCTCTTACGCCCTGGGCCAAACTGTGGACAGCCAAGTATGCTAACAATAGGCCTCCTGACGACTTAATCCAACTCAAACCTGGGATAGCAAGCTCTCTCATATGGAATCTGCCAAACAACATTATGCTCTTATACAACAGCACAGCTTTTGGGAAATTCGAAATGGGCACACAGCCAGATTTTGGGCAGACTCCTGGCAGAAACGACCCAAGCTTACTGACATTCTTAATCTGCCCAATGATGAAATATTTTATAGCCCAGAAGAGCTCAAAGTTAATCAGTGTTGGATCGCTAATTCCAGTAATGATTTCAGACATTGGAAGCACCCGTCTCACCTTCTCCCTTTTGCTCAGAACAATACATGGGAAGAACTTCAGGAAGAACTCCAACGCTGCAAAATCCGCTGCTCGGATGATCCGGACATCCTTGGATGGGGATACTCGCCCAAAGGCATGTTCACCACGAAAGAAGCCTTCTGCTTGATGCATCCAGTTCCGCTCCCGAGAGATAGGCTCTGGCAATTTGTGTGGGATCATGGGACTTTGCCTAAAGTCTCCACTTTTCTATGGCTTCTAAGTCACAAAAGAATACTCACCTGGGACAATATTCTCAAGCAAGGATTCTGTGGCCCCTCACAATGTCCAAACTGCAAGCAGAATATAGAAACGATCCAACACCTCATGCTGACCTGTACTCTAGCTAGCAAGCTCTGGGACAAGATCTGCTTCAGGAGTCAAAGAAGTAAACCACAAGGGGACCTTACCAACATTATGCGCCTCTAGCCCAAACGTCCGTATAGCAGCCCCATCCTCAACACTCTTTAGAAAATCATTCCAGGCCTCCTCTTCTGGTCCCTATGGAAAGAGAGAAACAGGAAAATCTTCAAACATCAATCCACTCCCTTGGACATCATCTGGAGAAACTTCAGCAAAAATCTTCAAGAGTCTCTAGCTCTGCATTCCTGGCAGGAGGAGGATCTTCCCAAACAGCCAAAGAAAGCTATCATATGGAAAAACTGGCAGCTGAAAATACCAATCACTCCAAGCGCCAACAAACAGAGCCCTCCTGAATCCCTTTCTTGGACTCCTCCTCCTCTAGGAATCTTCAAGCTGAACTTTGATGGCGCCTCAAAGGGCAATCCGGGCCCAACGGGATTTGGTGGCATATTCAGAAACTCCCAAGGAGACGCCTTGGCTATCTACTACGGATCCATAGGTTGGGACACCAACAACTCTGCTGAACTGGAAGGACTCTAGAAAGGGCTAAACTTAGCTCATCTCTAAAACCTCTCACTCATCATTGTGGAAGGGGATTCCCAAATTCTCATCAGCATTTCCAATCAGTTGCTCCAAGGATCCTGATCAGCTAAGGTAGCCACCAGCTGGAGAATGGCTTCCCGAATTGATAAGATCAGCAATTGGATGAATGATAATCAAGCTATCTCCTTTACCCACACCAAAAGAGACGGCAGCAAGGTAGCGGACCTCCTTGCTAATCTAGGAGTTAACAGTTTGGATACCCTCAATCATGGCATTCTTCAGATCATCAATGATAGAGACATTGCACAGAACTGCATCAAGCTGGTGCAAACAGATCGACCATCTTCGGATGCGGATGTCTAGAGGACTCGTCGGGACACATGTCCCGGGCCATCTCCCAAGGCGCCTCACATGGGGTGGCCACATGGCCCCCCATGGCGCCATTAATATGGCTATCCATATGCACTCGCTCCGGGCATTAACTCAGTCGCGCCATCACCCTCTCCTCCTTGGTCCGAATAGACGACACCATATGGATGCCTGCTCGCGCTCTTCGGATCACTCTGGCCATGTCAGTCGAGCTTTGCAGCCCTTGCGCAGTATTTTCCCAAGAGGATGTGCTACGCCCTGCGAATGCACAATCACTGGTTGTCGATGCTCGCTGCTCAGCTGCCTGGAAACTATCCCTGGCTTTCATCATACACATAGCAATTTCTGTCTTTCCAATTTCAATTCTCAGGCTTCTCCCAGTGTTTTCGGTGGTTTTGTCCCTGTTCTTGTAGCGCCCTCCAGTTCTTCACCTGCTCACTCTAAGAAGATCACCATGCCTAGGCTTATGTAGCGGATGACTTGCCGTCGCGGCGCCTCTCGAGGCAGGTCTGCAAGTGAACGACCTCCCATCAGCTCCGGCGAAGATTTCTCCAATGAGCCTTCTGGAAGGCGCTCTGCTCCGATTCACAATGCCCCTCCTGGCCTCATTCATGGCATTCATCCCTCTGCTCCTCCTCTGGCCGCGCCCCCGAGCCCCACTTCATCTGTCCCTCATCACCCCGGCAGCCACATTCTGAGGCAAACCTCGCAACATGCAGAGCTTCGCTTCGACAGTGCCTTCAATCGCCCTTCCATTACTACCTATATAACTATCACCCTGCGTGAAGAAGCCACCATTCATTCTCCTCTGGTAATTGAACCTGCGCCTTCTCCTCTCGCCCCCATCCCCAACCCGACTGCCTTTCCCACTGTTGGTCCCAGCGAGCCCCTTGTTACTACTCCATCCTCCATGGACCATATTCTCATGCAGGTGGGAGTGGACCTTTCAGGCAGAGATGGAGCTCAGTGCACTGATGAAGATCCTGAGGAATTATATGGCTGTCGAATTGAAGAGGAGTAGCCAGCTCCAACCTAATTGCTTTGACTCTGCTATGTCTAGGACTAGTATGATTTCTGCTCTTGACTTTTTTGCAATAAATTCTGCTTTTTTGGTTGTCTATAGCAGCAACAGCTGCATGCCAGTTTTGTCTTTCTATATTTTTTTCATGCTGAATGTAATAGACTCTTCACTGGTTTCCCATCTAAAGGGCAGTGTAACTACTTTTAAAGGAACTGGTTTCCCACTCTGGGCAGTTCGTCATCTGGATAGAACTTGGATTTCAAGCCCGGTTTCAGGCTCCCTCAGCTAAACCGTGGAAGTTTTGTAACTCTATGTTTATATAATAGAATTAGCACAATTTAGCAACAAAAAAAAAACAATATGGGGGTTACAGGGGTACAAAAATAACGATACGGGGGCTACACTAACAACAATAAGGGACTACACTAGTAATATAGGGACCTAACATGCCCCTCTCCTTCAAAAAAGTGTTGTCCTCAACGCTTGAGTAGATCTGGATCCTCCCATGTAGAATCTTCAGTGGGTAAATTCTTCCACTTAATGAGATACTCTGAAATTGATCGATTTCGTAGCTATCGATTTCTTGTTTCTGTGACTTCTTCAAGTTCCAATATGATTTTTCCTTCCTCATCAAGTTCTAGAAATATTGTTTAAAATGGAAGTTTGTCACCTATAACCTTCTTTAAGCATGAAACATAGAAAACTACATGCACTCGAGAAGATGCAGGAAGCTCCAATTTGTATGCCATAGTACCAATCTTTTGCAACACCTTGTAAGGACCACAGTACTTTGGCGATAATTTATTATCCTTCTTAGCTTGCTTGAGGCACATTTCTTTGTATGGCTGTAGCCATAAAAATACCCAATCTCCTACATCAAAACTTCTCTCACTGCGATGTTGGTCTCTTTGTTGTTTCATTCGATTTTGTGCCAAATTTAGGTTATCCTTTAGGGTTGGAGAACTTGTTGTTGATGCTCGATGTGATCTTCCACTGCTTGAACCTTATAATTTTCTCTTAAATTTGATGTGATGTGTTAGTCATCCATAATTTTGACTTTATCCAAAGATGACTAAATATAACAAACCCAGATTTCTAGAACAAAATTGCAAGAACATGATGAGTTCTAGAAATCTCACTGCCTTCATCATTTCAAATCCATTAGTCCACTGAAATCTTCATCTATTTTTCATAAAAATGTTATCTTGTTGTTCCTTAGCAGTGTTGTTCCTTAAGCAGTGTTGTTCCTTAAACAATGTTGTTCCCTAAAGTGTTGTTCCTTAGCAGCTGTTGTTCCCTAAGTTGCTGCAACTGTTCCTTATTCAGAAACCTCAAGAAACAATACTGAACAAAAAGAGACTGTATGTAGGCCATTTTTTCCATCATTTGCCAAGCCCAATTCATTCTTTTCCTTTCTCATTTATCCTCCATTCTCCCTAAAAAAACCCCTCCAAACCATCATAACCCCTTTATATGGTTCGAAAAACATCTTTAAACCAAAACACTCACTATCTTTTTGGTTTAAAAACACCCCTTTCACCTATCGGAACTTCCAATTTGGCCTAAAAAGCCATTTTTGGGCCTAAAAAAAAGTCTTTTTTATAAATAAAGGTATAAGCCCCTGAGGGCTTAAAAACCTTTGGCCCCTAGTCACATATTCCCCCACGGGACTGTGCCCCAGTGCCCAGTTATTAGCCCCTCCATCGCATCAGAATCCCCTTTTTTCTCCCTCCCCCTTATCTTTCTTCTTTACCGATTTCCCGACGTGATAAGCCCCTTCTCCCTGGCTCCTGGTCGCCTTATCTTCCACAGGACCACTTCTTGGTGCCTTTCCTTAAGCCCCTCTTCCCTTATCCTCTCTTACCCCGCACCCTTTGTAAAACACCCTTTCTCCTTTATATTTTCTCCACGCGCTATTAACAAAACAATAGTGGGCCCACATTACTTACTTGGTCCCACCTCCCATTACCCCACCACCCATCCAATCAGTGTGCACCACCTGTCTCTCCATTGCACTCATCTCTGCACCGTTGGATCTACACCCCCAGATCCAACGGCTCATATTCTATTTCATGCTCATTTCCCAAAATAATCAATCGGACGTTAACCGCGCGAAAAGAGTGGTTTCGTGAGGCCACGCGTCCCTTTATAATTGGATCACATTCCCTCCAGGAAAAACCACTTACCGCCTGAGGGTCATGTGAAAACCACCAACGATATTTCAAAAACCGCTTTGCCCATTTTCACACCAAGTATGGTTTTTAAACCGGTTTTTCACGGGTTTTCCTCCATGAAACATCTTCGATTTCTCCACCTGCATATTCCACTCTTTCTCACTACTCCATTCGCCTCCGCTAGCCTCCAAAGCAGTTTTACCAATCACGCAGGGTTTCATAACATATTTTATGGCTTTTTGCAGGTGCTATGGCGGTTTTAAGGGCCGAAAACCCTTCCATAGTCCATAAAAGGACGGGCCAGAGGGTGATGGCTTTCACAATCCAAACAGAGGCAAAGTAATGAAGAGAGGGACTGCCATGGTTTTGTTTCATGAATTAATCAGTGCTTATGAGCATGAATTATGCAATCAAACCCTCAGTGTACCAGAAGAAGCCTTGTACACTACAAAACAAAGAAAAATCAATTAAATAGGAAGAGAAGCCCAAGTAACAGAGATTAAAGGATTGAAGATAAAGCGTTATGCTTAAAAGTTGAAGGTTAAAGGATAAAATACACAGTTTAAAGGTTCGAATCAATCATAAAAGGAAAAAAGGCAACAGTGTTGCATTATAAAGGCCAAAAAACAATATCAAGGCCTGAAATCAGTTAAAAATGCAGCAAAAGAACAAGTGGAAACAAATTGAAGACCGAAGGAGACATGATCAACCTCAAAAAACACAAAATCAGAGTCAAAACAGAGTATCAAGGTATACAGAGACAGACAAAAGTGTTAAAGGTTTAAATTAGCAGATCAAGGCTAAAAGAGCCTTAAACATAGTTAAGTGATGAAATAAAAGCATATTAGGCCTAAAAAGCAATTTTAGAATTAAAATCAAGAAGACTTGGGCTTAAAGATAGCCTCAAATACATCAAAGGGGCAATTATTCACTTAATAAATCAAAAGTGACACTTTTCACTTACCTTATGTCTCAAAAGGCAAATTGGCAATTATTACACAAAAGGATATTTTAAAAACTGTCAGACAGTTATTGTAAAAGACAGAAAAGAGCCTCAAAGTCAATCTTTTCAGCTATTTTAAACTCAGGAGGTAAAGACATATTTAATACATAGAGAAGTAGTTGAGAAACATTCCTACCTCATGCCTTGCATGGTTTTTAAGGATAGGAGTGCATTTACTATGTCATTAATAAAATTTTGAACCCTAGATAATTCCACCTCCTCATTTGCAGCATAAATACTACATTTGAACTCATTGTATACGGGTATTTGATAACTCTTTGAAGTAATACATAATTCTGCTGAGATTGAAAACAAATTGATGTACTAGAACCTGTGGATGTTTTGACCTGTTTGTTGATGGAGAAAGCTCTGTCACTAGATCCCCGAGCTTGGCTATTGGTGAAGTATTCTAAACTGTTAATGTTTTTCCTGTTTCCATTATGTTTTCATCATCTCTTGCTTACAGTAGAGTAAAATTTTTAGGCTAAGACATGTCTTCTAGAAGCACCTTAGGCCTGTTTACTCTTCATTGTCTTTATGTTTTCATCTGTTGAATGTTTGATTAAGTAGTTTAACTACTTTTCAACCTTTAAGCTTGTTTATTTCAGAATTAATTCAATACAGTTGGCCTCAAGATGATTTATGGTTCTCCCTGCTTCTTGTTGACACTTTAAGAACTATTTCTGAAGTCCCCTTTCAAAGTACCATTGTCTAAAGTTTTCCAAAGAGGTCTGTTTTGATCATACCCTTTGTACTTGCTCAAATAATTGTTTTGAAAGTCTTTATAATTGCAGTCCTAGATGTTTAGGAGTTCCCTCTTCTATGAATGCAGTTATTTGTTTATCTTGAATGTTTTCTTATCCTTGAAAGTGAAATATTTGATGAAATAGAGCATTCCTCAACTCTTAGATTTCATTTTGAAAGTTTGTCTTGAGATTGTTATTTGCTGAAGTGTAATTCTAGAATTCATGGTTAGCCCTTTCTATAAATTACTCCTTCATGTTCAGATGATGTATTAAGTCCCTCTGTTGAGAAGCACATATAATTAAGGATTCTTGATTGCCCTTAGTTCTACTTTTCATTCTAAAACCCTTAATGTTCATTTCATTTCACCTAAAAGACTTTTTTAATCCAACAGCCAAGTTAGATTTTCCCTTTGATACCCCTGATTCATCTACAAACTTGTTACCATTTCCACTTGACTCCATTGCCCAATAACTTCGAGATTTCCCCTTTTCTATCTATGCTGCCTTGAATATCATGTCCCATCAAACAATCAAACAAACTCAAGCTTAATAACTATCCTAAAATCAACCTTTTACAAGAAAACAAGTCATATCTTTGCAAATACATTGAGAGATCCCTCTTTGAGACTAGGAGGGCTAGATCCTAGAGCTCTAAATACTGGTTTATATGTTTCCTTGTCATTTGGTTTACCAATCGGCCAAATCACAGGAACCCAAACATGATTGACGATGGATGATAACCATAAAGTGCCACAAATGGGGTCATTTTTGCTGCAGTATGGAGGGAAGTGTTATACCACCATTTAGCCAGAGGTAACCACTTGAACCATTGTGTTTTTTTATCAGATACAAAACAACGAAGATATCCTTCCAAAAATTTGTTCACTATCTGAGTTTTCCCATCAGATTAAGGATGATAATATGAGCTATGGGATAGTTGAGTACCAAAACAAGTAAATAATTTTGTCCAAAAATTTCCAGTAAAAATGGGATCTCTGTCACTTACAACAATCTTTGGGTTTCCATGTAACTTTTGAATTGTTTCCATAAATACAGTAGTAGCTATACTTGCTTTAAATGGATGAGATAATGCACAAAAGTGTGCATACTTGGTAAGTATATCAACTACCACCATGATGAAACTCTTTCCTTGGGAATTAGGTAAACCTGTGATAAAATCCATTGAAATCTCCTCCCAACTTTGACTTGGAATGGATAAAGGTTGTAGAAGACCTGGGGTCTTAATTGTCTCAAATTTATTTTGCTGGAAAACCAAACATTCCACCACAAACTTTTGAATATCAGAATTAAGGCCATCCCAAAAAAAATAATTCTTCACGCTATGGTAATTTTTTGAAAATATTGAGTGTCCTCTACGGGAGAAGTGTGCAATTCCAAAAGAATATTTTGTTTTAGTTGGGAATTATTACAAAGATATAAGCGATATTTGTACTATAAGGAATCATTTTTCCAACTAAATGTGTACTAGGATCTTGTTGCAAATGTTGAATGAGTGTCCAAACTTCTTCATCCTTTTTCCATTCATTCCTTGCTTTGGTTATCCATTCTGGTTGGATAATAGAAATGGCACAAAGCAATGCTTCCACCTCTTCATCCTTTCTTGAGAGTGCATCTGCAACAACATTTAGCTTCCCTTTTTTGTAGATGATTTCAAAGTTATAACCCAACATCTTTGTGACCCATTTTTGCTGCTCTTCTAAAGATAGTCTTTGTTCCAAAAAGTGTTTAAGACTATCATGATCAGTTTTTACTTTGAAGTGTCTTCCCATTAGGTAAGTTCTCCATTTCTTTAGTGCATGCAGTATTGCTAACATTTCCTTCTCATAAATAGGTTTCTGTAAATACTTTCCTTTGATTGGACGACTTTCAAAAGCAATGGGTCTTCCTTCTTGTATTAAAACAACACCAATTCCATTTCCTGAGGCATCACATTCCACAATAAAGGTTTTTGTGAAGTCTGGCATAGCTAAGACCGGTGCTAGGCACATTGCCTCTTTAAGATGTTCAAATGCCTTAGTTGCTTCAAGAGTCCATGAAAATGCATCTTTCTTCAATAATGTTGTTAGAGGTGCTGCTATTCTCCCATAATTCTTAACAAACTTGTGATAATACCCTGTTAACCCGATAAATCCTCGCAACTGCTTTATGGTTGTGGGGACTTTCCATTATTTAATGGCTTTAATTTTGTTAGGGTCTACCTTAACACCCTCGTGAGATACAATTTAACTTAGATATTCCACCTCTTGTACTCCAAAGAAACATTTGGAGGTTTTTGCATATAATTGTTTCTCCTCCAATAGTTTGAGCACCTTGTCAACATGTTGAACATGATCCTTCCAATACTTGTTGTAGATTAGTATATCATCAAAAAATACTAATACAAATTTTCTAATGACCCTCATGAGCTCGAAATGTTGTTTTTGGAATATCTTCAGTCTTCATTCTAATTTTATGATATCCCAAACAAAGATCCAACTTGGTAAAATAAATTGCTCCATGTAATTCATCCAATAATTCATCAATCACAAGAATGGGAAATGTATCTTTAATAGTGAGCTTATTGAGCTCCCTATAATCCGGAAACATGCACCATGATCCATCCTTCTTGTGCACCAATACTACTGGATCAGAGAAAGAACTTTGACTAGGTTGAATTATGCCAGCCTCTAACATTTCTGCAATCATACGTTCAATTTCGTTCTTTTGGACATAAGGATATCTATAAGGCTTGATGTTTGGAGGAACACTTCTTGGAATCAAATGAATAACATGATCATGATCACGAATAGGTGGGAGTTCTTTGGGAGTTTCAAACACCATGGAATGATTTTCCAAGACTTTTTGGAGATCTGGAGAAATAGATGATTTTGATGTTGGAACTTCTAATGAGCATAATTGTGCAATTACGCCTCACTGTTCTTTCTTCGGAAGCTTTGTCATGACATTATAACTTATTATCTTTCACAACTTCCCTACGATACCCCGTAATTCAACTTCCTTTCCTTCCAAAAACAATTTCAAGAAAAGTTCTTGAAAATTAAAATCTACCGTCCCCAAATATTGTAACCATTGTACTCCTAGTACAACATCAACACCTCCCATTGGAATGTATAAATTATTCTACATTTTGATATAAAAATAAATAAGTAATCAATGAGGGAAACCTGAAATACCCAGTGAGGGATAGGCTCATAAGATGAGAATTGATGTTCTCTTGCCAATAGGAAGGGATGTCCAGTACCACATTAGGCTTCATCATTAAATAAAATAATCCAAGCATCGACCTGTCGATTCGAGCAGCATCCTCCTTCCCAAGTATTTTTGACAAAAATTGCAATACAGGCTTGACCTCTGCATCAAAAATCTCCAAGGGAAAATCTTTATCATCTCGAGAGAAACGTCCTACTTCTAGTTTTAGAAAGAATACCCCTTGTGTAAATTATTTCCCTACAAGACTGTCATAGAATGCCATCAATGATTCTTCAGTAAAATTGACATAAGACTCTTACTCAAGATAACAGAAGGCTTGACGGATTAACAGAGATGTGACTTGAAGAACACTTTCTCCCAAATGATTCTTCACAAATCATTTTCTAGGGTACAATTATGATACTAGCCAATGTATGAATTCTAGAAAAATATGGCTTTTCGGGACACATGCAGACATAAACCAAACCTGACCATGGTTGAGTAAACAGGAGATTTTTTCTAATTGAGTAAGATTTGTTGATGAAAAGGTAGGTGCTCAATTGTGCAAAGGGTATCCTTTACATATTACTCTGTATTCATAAGTGAAATGTGGCTGGAAGAACCAAAGAGGGACGACTGTTTGGCCATAATTTTGCTTAGGGTGGCGACTTTACAAACTCAGAGGTGAGAGGTTTGATGACGAACACGACTCTGGACAGCTAGGACTGAAAACCAACAAGTGAAATAATTGGGTTTAGAAACATACTTTATAGATGGAGTAGGGGTTTCGAAACAAATGCGAATTAAATGCATGACTTGATGCACAATGGACATATGGCGTGACTGATGAACTGGCTCACTTTCTGATGGGAGTTGGCTCGCTTACTAGTGACATTGATTGCTTGCGTCACAGGTTGCTTATGTCACCACGGGAGCACTCTGGGGTATGACAGACTCATCAAAGGTCTTCCCTTGCAGTGATCATGAACCGTCGATCATGATCAATGGGCTCTCGACAGGGTCAACTACGGAGGCACCCTGGGCACTACACCCTGAGCTATTTTTTCTCGCAGGTTTCCTCTGATCATGATCAACTGCTTTTATTTTAAATCTCGCTCGATGATTTACCCGATGGTCGTACCCACCTTCACATCTCCGCACATAATGTTAATACACCAACATATAAATCAAAAAAAAAAAAAATTGGCATATAATTTTTTTTACATTTTTTCGTTTTCTAACATATATGTTTTTTTTTCATTTTGAGAAATATTTCAAAAATTAATGCAAATGAGCCACAACATCTCGCTCCACTTGGGGATAGTGATTTTTTCCAAGAAAGCACTAAGAACCGCAGAGTAGTGCCTTCACCTCGAGCATGGAGTCAGACATTTCTTGGTGACATATGAACAATCAGAAATCCGGTATTTACAATGGTGGAATGCTGAATTTTAGTGCTAGAAATACTGCTTCAAATATTGCCCATTCTAGGATGAAATTATTGTTTGACCTGGCTTCAGTAATTCTGTATGGACCATACCAGAGGGGGTCAAACTTACCATGCTTTCCTTTATCCTCCCTTCTAGTGTCCCATCTCAGTACTAAATCTCCTACTTGAAAGAGGATTTCTTTCACCTTCCTGTCAAAAATAGACTTCATTTTTGCTTGATAAGTAATCAAGTTATCTCTAACATCGTCTCTTATTTCACTTAACTCAATCACCTTATTCATTCTTCTTACCATAGCATTAGATTAGTCTTGAGCTTCTTGAAGGAAGACAATGACTGGTTTGGCTAATTGACTAGGAAACTATGCCTGAGTTCTATAAACCAACTCAAAAGGTGATTTTCCAGTGGACTGACTAGTAGTTACTCGAACTACCCAAAGAGAAAATTTTAATTTTTGGGTCCCAATCTTTTTTATTTTCAGTGATTGTTTTCTTCAAAATCCTAACCAGTGTCTTGTTTGAATACTCTGCTAATCCATGCCCTTGTGGATGGTAGGCCATGGAATGTGACAAAATTACATTATATGTTTGACAGAAATAAATGAATAGAGAAGAATTAAATACCTGATCATTATTAGTTACGATCTTGACTAGACAACCAAATCTTTTGAAGATGTTCTCCTCCAAAAACTTCATCACCACTTGGTCATTTTTTTTTTTGGTGGGTATTGCTTCAACCCACTTTGTGAAGTAATCAAAGGCAGTTATAATCCACTTTAACTATCCACTTGATGGTGGATTTATCTCTCCAATAAAGTCCAGTCCCCACTGTCTGAAAGGATCTTCTATGAATACTGGAATGAGAGGAAACGGAGAAAGTCTTTTCTTCTCTATAAATAATTGACATTTCTGACAACCTCTGACCAGTCTGTACACATCTGCAAATAGTGTAGGCTGATAAAAAACTGACTTTAGGATCTTATGTGTTGTGAACTTCCAACTGTAATTCCCTCCACACATATTTTCATGGTATTCTTTGGTAACTTCAATGGATTCTCCTTTAGTTAAGCACAACAATAAGATACCAGCAGGATATTTCTAGTACAATTTTGCTTCTACTATGACATATGGCTGAGATCTAAGCTTGAGGGCCCTATACTTTGTTCTATTTAGCGAAGTTAGACAAGAGAAGAAACATAAATAATGAACAATGTCTTTGTACCAATCTGAGCATAGATATTTGTACTGAATACCTGGTCTGGAATTAATTTTACCATCTTCGTTTACAACTTCATCTACTGGTGCTAACAGATTAATTACCAATTTTTAGTATGAATCTTGATTCGAAGTGTACGAAAAAAGACCACTTTAGTTGTGCATAACAAACATCCCTAACAGCAGAAATGACTGCTAATATCTTCAGATCTGTAGTTAGATGATCAAGACAAATGCTGCAAAAATCTAGATCTATGCATTATAAGACATTAAACAGTAGAAAAATAAGATTTAATCCATAGATCCAATAGAAAAGACAATAATATATCCAATGAATTTTTTATTAATGGCACCTGGGAAGAAAACACAAGAGGGTGTTCCCTGTTCTCCTCAATGGGATGGGTTCTTGTAAGTCCTCAGCACTTCATATTTAGAATTTCTCTCTCTTGATGGTGTAGAAAACCCAGAAAAAAATGGAAAAATATGGCTATAATGGTGGATCAATACGCAGACCAAGAGTTGAGATCCAGAGTGATCTTTAGGCAACAAAGGTGACAAATGAATGGGAAAACCCTTCTATTTATAACAAAATATTGAGTTAGTCTAGATATTGGTGCATAATTAAAATATTATTAACCAAATCAAGATCCAACTTTTATGGAATATTTTATTATATTTGTTGGAAGGAAAAGGAATTTGACTTGAGTCAAATCCCCTTATTTGTAAATAATAAATAAATAAATGATTTATTTATCATTTTAAGGATGTGATTAAGTAATAATAAATATATAAATGATTTATTTATCCTTTTAAGGATGTGGTTAAAAAATAATAAATAAATCAATGATTTATTTATCATTTTAAGGGTATGGTTGAGTAATAACCAAATAAATAATGATTTATTTAATTATTTAAGGGAGATTTGGTCATATTTAACAAAGAATATTATTTAAGTAATGTTTAAATAATTATTCTTAGAAAACAATAAGACAAATAATGATTTATCTAATTAATTTCCTTGTTTTGGGTTAAATATAACTAGGAATATTAATTAAACTATTGTTTAACTAATTATTCCTTTAGTAAAATCAAACAAATATGGATTTATTTAATGTTTCCCCATGGGGTTTCCTGTTTAGACCATAAACAACTTAATAAAGGTGGTTTACTAAGTTATTTTTCATAGTGAATGCGATTTTACTTGGGGTAAAATGGGTCTTACTTGATGTACTTGGGTCCATCTAATAACAATGGATTAGATGACCAAAAATGGTGTAACAAATTGCCCCCTAGCGTGCGAGCGTTAGGAGCTAATCGTATGACCGAAGTACGTTGTAAGAACTCAATCACTAGACAACAACGGGGAAGTCAAAGAGAGAGGATTGTAAGGTAGACCAAAGTGCTGAAAGTACTAGACCCTGAGCAGGTGACTTGCAGGTGTGACAAGTCTTTTTGATAAGTGAGTACCTGCTATAGGCGGCGGGGGAGGCATACCTATGCCCGCCAAGGCAATAGTACAAACAATAAGGCGTCTTGAAAACCACGAGACGACATAATTCTAGTCATAAACATGAGTCAGATAAACAACACAATAATGAATCCCACATACATATTGTGCCTGGGATAACAGCCAGGACTTGTACAATGATATATGAGTACATGAGATATAAATGCAACCTAGATGCCCCTGAAAATAGGAAAGGGATCTGAAAATCTAACTGATAAATGCAAACAAAAAGGTGTTGCAAGCGGCTGAGGCTGACATCATCAAATGTATGGAGCTGCATCGAAGGCTGTAATGAAGAGGTCATCCGAGTGTGAGGGGGGCTACCTATAGGGCCACCCCCTCATGAGAGCTGAGACATCTCACACACACACCAGGGAATCATCGATGTCAGCTGCTGCATCACTGGACCATCGAGTATACGGATCTCGATCATGCTGAAAAGGAGCTGGAGCTGAGAAACAATCAAGTCAAAGGGAAATGAGGCGTCCCTTTGCATGATCCGAGGCATCGAACAAGAGTGGAAGTTGGAACCAAGGTACACCACCCTCTAGACCTGTCTTCTGGAATGAATGAGCTGATGTTGACAAAAGGAGGTCTGCCATAGGTGAGGGAAAAAGGGATCCTCAACTAAGGCATGAGAGAAAATAGTAGAGTGATTGAAAGACTGACACCAATGATGATGATGAAATGGGGGGGACTGAGTATTGAACGGGCGACTTCCCTGGTTAGAGCATAAATTGCGTGGATGACCTAGCAGCAACTGACACAATATCATGAGGGATAGGGGATAGTGGGACTGAAGGCCATAATGAGCGACACGAGAGAGGTACGAAACAATGAAGGATGGAGGACTATAGCAGGGTGCGAAGGGGCTCGGGATAGACTCCATGAAAGCAATGATGACTTAACTTGGATGCTCTAAACAAGGGTGAATTGATGGTGCTGCCACACAGGAAAGGGTCCAATGGGGACCATAAAATCATGATTACAAGATGGTAACTCACGACGAAAGTCAACACGAGCGTGGAAAAGTATGGAGGCAACATGGAGCCCCCAGTACGAGTGTTGCAAGTGAAGAAATTCAATTTTTAGGAAGGGTGAAGTGGCGCTTCTTGGAAAAAATGTGTCCTGGTGAAGTATCAAATCACAAAAAGGCAATATATACCCATTTGAGAGCTTGGTGCGATCCTTCCAATGGTATAGACGGTTCGTCAAACTGAGCTACGGTTTGGTCGCAGTAAACGAAAGAAAAATCAGGGGTTTTCTTTTAATAAGGCATTTTCCTTCCAGATTCACTTATTTGCCGATGGAGTTGTGGTGAATATCGTGAGGAGATGAGGCCTTAAATCTTGCGGAGGTTGTAGCAGATAAACCAACTGTTGGAATTTAAGATCTGATAGTTGTAGGTAAGATGTCTCATCCTACTTTTCATTTTAGTGAGTTGAAATTTCAGCTTAGTTACCCAGAGCTCATGAACAGGCTAGGTCATACTTTTCTTAGGGTTTGTTCTGCGACCTCGGTAGGAGGTACTGGGCAGAAAACTGCTACCTGTCCCAGGGAAGGACTTGGAAAGTGTGACCTGTCAGAGAAAGGGGGTTTCAGTGTTGTTATGGGCTGAGATCCAAGATTTTATGGTTAAGTGGCATGGGTGCCCCCAGGCATGTTATGGACATGCCAAAATGTATTTAGAAAAAGGGAGATCTAAACACATTTTAATGATGTGGTGTGCCACTTGTTTTCGGTATGGTTATGCAGTTTGAGAAAGGAAATAGACGATTACCAATCTCTTTTGGTGTTGCATATATGAATCAAATGGACTTTAAGTTTTTGGGTTGGCATACATGGTGTTACTATCCAAAGATAGGATTTGGGGATAATGAACTGGTGTTCTCCCAAAAAACCCATAGATTGGTCAACCACAATGTCTATGAGACTGGGTTGCTGATGAAATATGAAGGAATGATGAAGGGTATCATCCCTAGAGTGATCTTGAAGTGATATGGGACTCTATAGGTTCTTCTAAATGTAGAAGAATAATGGGACTAGAGTCGACATGACTAGATTCACTAGGAGAGTGGTGGAGAAATGTTTCTCCTGGTCTCTCAAATATGGGTGCCCCCTTACCCAAACATTGGGTGTAAATGTAATGGCCACAAGGTGCATGTGGTTCGAATGCATGAGTTCGATGTAAGGGGGAAAAGATAAAGTCAGGAGTGGTGGTTACTTCCATAATGTCATCATCGTAATAGAAGATGGGGTGACTGATGGAAGAAAGACCACTTGACATGGCAAAGCTACCTAACTTGTCATCATGAGAAGAGGGGTTCACATGCGCATCGTCACAAGTGGTGACAGAAGAGTAAGAAGATAAAGGATTTTCCGATGTTGAGCCCAGGGTCATCGTTGAAGGGAGTTTAGGTGAAACATCAGGGGGAGTCTCCAAGGGGGCTTCCACCAAGGGTCTCATGGATGATGACAGGTAGCAAATGGTGGATGAAGGCTCTATCATCTTGAAATTAGGAGAGGGAATGTCAATGGGAGCATTCGTGTCCTCTGGTTTTGCCGAATAAAAACGCACAAATAAGGGAGTGGTGGACTCGTTGCGCTTGGACTCAAATTGGTGTAAGGCTTTTAAAAAGAAATGATACTCTTCAAGGCGAGGACGGAGGTGAGTGTAGTGGCCATGGAAATCACACAAATCATAAGGGTGATTTTTGAACAATGGTTTGAGTTTTAGGATTGAATCGGGTATAGTGACATATACCTCTTGGATATCAGATTCTGGAAACATCTCATTGACCATGGACTTGAGGTGAGGTAGCTCTGGACAAGTATGGGTGGCGTGGCCGACAACATCACATAAAGCACACTAGATGGTACACTTTGGAGGCCGAGAGGGGGCAAGGTTTGCTGAGGTAGCCTTGTCCTTTGATGCCCCCTTGTGAGATTTTCCCTTCTTATCCGAAGCGGTTGCAACAGGAGGTGTTTCCTATTGAGGTGAATGAAGCACTATTGTAGCAGGAGAATTCATAAGGATTGGTTGGACCGGGGTCAAAGAAATATAAGGTTTGGGTTGACCAGGCGGGGTAGCGGCTGGAGGATCGAGGTACCAGATGGGAATCCCAAGGGTTAGGTTAGGAAGAGAGAAGGTGGCCATAACAGGTACTGTGTACACTCTTGGTGGGGGAGCTAGGAACAATATCTGACCAGGGGGGTAATGACCAGGCGAGAAGGTTCCAAGATGGTTAAGACTTGGAGGAACTGTTCCAGGAGGATAAAGGGGCTCATGAGTACCAACTAAAGGTGAAGGGCCAGGAGAATAAGGTTAAAAAGGTTTATTAGAGGACATCATGAGAATTTGGTAATTGGGGGAACCAAATGGAAGAGGTTGAGTGGCCACCTGACCTTCAGGTGGTTGGGTAGCCACAAATCTCTGTTGTGCATCCACTTGCTCCTGAGGGGGCGGTGGCTATTGTTGCAGGGGTTGAGAAGGCAAGGGAGGCAGAGGTGATAATGTTGGAGGATCTGGAGCACCAAGCTACAAATACGGATAAGGGGTTTGGGTAACAGTGTGGTAAACAGGAGGTTGGGCCAAAAGAGGAGGCATGCCATATCCTGGATATATGCTACCGGGAGGGGGAAAAGTGTGAGAGGTGTGCTCTCTACCCCCAGAAAACCATAACCCATGGGAGGTTGAGCGAATGGATGAGAAAGCTCCAACAATACCGCTACTGCATGAGGTGCCCTGCTGCATTGGCACCACGAGTCTAGAAGATCAGAATCCAAACATAACCCGCCCGAGCATAGATCAGTCATATTTTAACGCCATTTGGAGGGAAGCTTCTTCTGGCTGATAAAAATGCGATGCAACATCTTTTCCGATAGGAGGCAAGAGAGATCTAAGGAACTACCCCAGACACTTACTTTGAAGGTAGGGGATTAACATACTCTTCTTTCTCCGCCATTTTTGGACATGACGGATAAAGGTGTCGCATGATTGACGAAAAGAAGTCAAAGTTCGACATCTGTGGTCATCTGCTTTTAACTGGAAGTAAGATAAAAAATCCCAGGCAAGAGTCGCAAAGGTGGTATGAGAGGAAGTGGCCTGATCAACATACCACTTAGAAGCTTCACCAGTAAGCGTTCGTTGGAACAACCAAAGATGGACAGAGTCATCGGTAATGGAATTAGACGAACACCACATGTGGAAATATCTAACATGATTTGAGGGATCTTGTCCAGCAAGACCTTCAAACTGTGGGATGTCTGAAGGGAGATTTTTTGGCATAGTGGGCCAACTAGTGTCATGGTGTATAGGGTCGTTTATCAACTGGTCGAAGTTGAAGAGGCTGAGGCTTACCATGAAAGGGAGCAAGGGTGCAACCGGGGTAGTGTCCGTTGCGGTCCCGCTAGTGGTATTCCCGGCGGGAGGGCCGGGGTTACCACCAGTATTAGGTTCTGCACCATACATGGTGAAGGTGATAGGGGGAGAACCGAAGGCGGAAGGAGAATGAGAACCCAAAGGACCAGAAGAAGAGTCGGAGTGTGGACTCGGTTGAGGTGACTGCCACTGGTCCTATGAGGAGGCATCCCTACCTGAACTCGGAGATGAAGGCCAAGAAGTCTCTAGGATAAACGCCTTGGTGGTGCAATGATGACAACAAAAACATGGCACAAAGGAAAAAGAGACTGACAAGGGCAGGGAGGTGCAAGATCAACTGATTACAATGTCGAAACAAGGGCAGAGAGGTGCAAGATCAATTGATTTCAATGTTTTAGAGGTTTTGATTGGCGGTGTTAACCAAACCCTTTTTCTTAGTGTGTGTAAAAGTGTATTAATTTTAATTTTTACCAAATTTGTAGAGAAAATAAAAGTGTCATGTATGGTCGTAAATAAACCCGCAAATGACAGATAGGCTCCGCAAAAAACAAAAAAATAAACAAATTAATAATGCATTAATCTAAACCCAAGGAGGTGGGCCTCTCAACAACTAGTCTATAGGTGAGTGAAAAAACTAATCAAAACACACTAAAACAACCAATAGATCTAAGGTCAGAAGAGACAAGGATCTAAAGGACAAAATCTGTTGGAAAGTGGTGCAGAAACAGCAACAAATCAGAGGAAGAATTGTTGTAAAAAGAGGTGGCGAAAGGCTATCTCCAGGAGGGAAGTGGAGTGCACGCTAAGGGAAAACCCAAACAAAGCTAAATGAGGAGATTTGGATGGATAACAAGCCGATCTGAAGAGGATCTAAAGGTGAGGTATCAGATCTGAAAAAATGGCTAAAGACTCTGAAATTTCAAACAACCTGCAACAGCAAAAACTCTTCCACAAAAAGTGGAGGGTACTGAACCCCTAGGGGGCTAGGTTCCCACTTAGTTGAGAAAAACATAACAAGTACAGGTCCAAAACGGGCGGAGATGGAGGTTAGACAACCCTGAACAGAGGCTCAGATAAACCCAGAAAACTTTCAGAAAAATCCCACCAAAAAGTCCAGGTCGGACTTTCTAACCTGTTTTCAACAGAGGTTGCACTTTTTGGGCACTAAAGTGCGCCCTGGAGGTCCAGGTCGTAGGTTTTGGGCTGAAAAGTGCGACCTGCTCTTCCGGCACTCTCAGCGGTAGATTTCAGAAAATTTATCGTCTCACTGGTTATGTCTATCACCGCACAATATGTCCAAACACAAAAGTTAGAATTTTTATCATTTTAGGGTTTTATGGGTTAACAAAAACATCAAGAATAAGAAAAAAAAGGGGCTGAAGAGACATCCTAGGGTCTGAAGCAGCTAGATATGCAAGGATCAAAAAACCGATAATGGTCATAAAGGTAAATCGGTGTGGAGTCGACAGTTGTTAGTATGAATCTTGATTCGAAGTGTACGAAAAAAGACCACTTTAGCTACGAATAACTTATAGCCCTAACAACAGAAATGACTGCTAATATCTTCAGATCTACAATTAGATGATCAAGACAAATGCTGCAAAAATCTAGATCTATGCATTAGAAGACATTAAACAGTAGAAAAAACAAGAGTTACTCCATAGATCCAATAGAAAAGACAAGAATATATCCAATGAAATTTTTTATTAATGGCACCTGGGAGGAAAACACAAGAGGGTGTTCCCTGTTCTCCTCAATGGGATGGGTTCTTGTAAGTCCTCAGCACTTTAGATTTAGAATTCCTCTCTCTTGATGGTGTAGAAAACCCAGACAAAAATGGAAAAATATGGCTATGATGGTGGATCAATAGCCAGACCAAGAGTTGAGATCCAGAGTGATCTTTAGGCAACAAAAGGTGACAAATGAATGGGAAAACCCTTCTATTTATAACAAAATATGGAGTTAGTCTAGATATTGGTGCATAATTAAAATATTATTAACCAAATCAAGATCCAAATTCTATGGAATATTTTATTATATTTGTTGGAGGGAAAAGGAATTTGACTTGAGTCAAATCCCCTTATTTGTAAATAATAAATAAATAAATGATTTATTTATCATTTTAAGGATGTGGTTAAAAAATAATAAATAAATAAATGATTTATTTATCATTTTAAGGATATGGTTGAGTAATAACCAAACAAATAATGATTTATTTAATTATTTAAGGGAGATTTAGTCATATTTAACAAAGAATATTATTTAAGTAATGTTTAAATAATTATTCTTAGAAAACAATAAGATAAATAATGATTTATCTAATTAATTTCCTTGTTTTGGGTTAAATATAACCAGGAATATTAAGTAAACTATTGTTTAACTAATTATTCCTTTAGGAAAATCAAACAAATATGGATTTATTTAATGTTTCCCCATGGGGTTTCCTGTTTAGACCATAAACAACTTAATAAAGGTGGTTTACTAAGTTATTTTTCATAGTGAATGCGATTTTACTTGGGGTAAAATGGGTCTTACTTGGTGTACTTGGGTCCATCTAATAACAATGGATTAGATGACCAAAAAATGGTGTAACACCAATGCTTGAAAATTTTTCTCTGCTAACAATTTTTCCAAAACTTGCCCTTTGATCAACTTTGTAGGTTTAATGTCCAAATCATACTCCTAAATTTTTGCTATCCATTTTCCTCTCTTTCCTTCTACATCACTTTGAACCATCACATCTTTAACAACAGAATTAGGCACATATGCATTTATCTGAGACTGTAATACATAGGTTGTGAAGGCTTTGAGTGCTTTGACCAATGCATATACTTGTTTCCCCAAAATATTATATTTGAGTTCAGCATCTTTGAGAACTTTGCTGAAGAATGCCACTGGCTGTTCTTTATTCTCCTCATTTTTCTGTAATAACAAAACATCAATAGTAGAGGGGGAAGAAAATGAGAATATCTGAAATTCCTTCTGATAATCTAGACTAATTAGAATAGGAGCTTCCTAGAGAGCCTCCTTTATTCTGGCAAATGATTCTCTTACTTCTTTATTCCATTGCACTTCTGTCTCTTTTTTCAACATATTGGTTATGTTTCTCACAATATCTGCATAATTTGGTACAAACCTTCTCAAAAAATTTACCTTTCCCAGAAATCTATAAATATATCTCTTGCTTCTGGGTAAAGGAATTGTCTGAATTGCTTCTACCCTTGTTGGATCAATATTTACCCCTTCTTTTGAAACCGTGTGACCCAATAATTAACCTTCTTCTAAGGAAAACAAATATTTTTTGGGATTTAGTGACAGAACATACTTCCTGCATTTTTCAAAAGTTCTTTACAAATGTTTTAGATGTTCATCATCTAACCCTAAAAAAGTAGTTACATCATCCAAATATATAACCACATACTTGTCTCCAACAAACACTACGTCCATGGCCCTATGAAAGGTTGCACCTAAATTCATAAGTCCAAATGGAATTCTTGCGTACATGAAATTAACCCAAGGGGTTGTGAAAGCTATATTTTTCTAATCTTCCTTACCTACTACCACCTCATTATACCCAGAGAATCCATCAACCATGGACATCTTTAAGCTCCTATCACTTTTTGTAAGACATAATCCATTTTAGGTAAAGGATAATTTTCCTTTAGAGATGCTCTGTTCAAGTTCCTGAAATCCACACACAATCTTATCTCTACATTTTTCTTCCTCACAGGAACCAGATTAGAAACCCAATCAGAATATCTGAGAGGGACTATGATTTTTCCTTGCAGTAATTTCTTCACTTCTTTTTCAATTGGAGCCAACAATAATGGATTAATTTCTTGAGATTTTTTCTGTGTGGTTTAACTCCTTCCTTAAATCAAATCTTATGATTTATCATGCCTTTAGCATATGTTTTCAGGTCTTCATATGACCAAGAAAACACATCCATGTACTTCTTGAAAATATGAATTTATCTTTCTTTAAAAATTTTGGGAACACCTTTGAACAATTTCACCATTTTTGGTTCCTTCTAAGTTCCCAAATTACAGCCTTCCATTTCTTCCTCTTGATGTGTTTTCTTTGAGTCAACAACAACATAATTAGAATCAAACAGTCTTTCAAGAGGAACCAAACCTTTAGGGAGCACATTATCTTTCAATTGAATAATATTCTGATCACCTATTAACTGTTTGAAGTGTCTTACCTCTGCTTTCTGCTCTGTTTGTTCTTCTTCTTGATCTTTCTCGACCTCTTCAAAATTTCCAATCATTTTCAAGAACTGATTTATCTGCTCATCATATTTGAACACCTGCCAATGTTTCACATTTTTAGGGATTGAGGGCCTGTGTCTAATTTCAATCTCATACCTTAGCCTTGGATTAATTGGAGTCTTGAAGGTGTTGGCTACAACTGCTAATGAGTCAGCCAATCTATTCTCCTCCCTTAAAAATAAACTGAATATTGAAGGCTTCAAAATAGTTCTCTATCAAGTCCCAAAATTCATTTCTATATGATCTTAATCTTGTATGCTTGGTCTGGCAATGATTTTTAATCTATCTTATTATCAATTCAGAATCACCGAAAATCAAAATATACTAAATTCCCATCTACTTATAGATTTGAAGGCTTATGATCAAGACCTCATACTCGGCCACATTATTCGTTGAATCAAATTCTAACTTAAAAGAAAAAGACATGAGGTTACCTTTTGGTGATATCAGTAGGAATCTAGCTCCTGTGTCATCCTTGGAGTAGGTACTATCAAAGTAGCATTTCCAAATCTTCTTTGAGTGCAATTCATTATTTACAACTATTGAAGAGAGTTGCTTCCTTGTGTCTTCAACAAATTCTGCATCTTCATGCAGCATGAAACATGAAAGATCTTCTTTTTCTGACTATAAATAGGGGAATTACCTGCATCTTTCTTTGTAGTGGTTTTCACAAACCTTGTTTCCATGTACAATATCCTTTCTCCCCCATTAAAAATAGGAATGATAGCATAAGTGAAATCTAACTTTAAAAAACCTCCCAACTTTGCTCCCCAAGATCTTGACAGGAGCATTCCAAACCTAGATGGGATGTCAGCAACAACTACATCCATAACAATACTTTTTGTTGGAATCTGTGCCAAAGACACTACCATGTCTTTAATTAACCCAACACATATCACCCTTTTATAATCAAATGAATACAGGTCCCTATAAGGTTTAGTGATCTGCAAATTCAATTCCTTCATGATAGATAATGGAATAAGATTATGGGAAGCCCCTGAATCCATCATACAATTATGGAGAATAAAATCATGAATAAGCAATGAAATGTAAAATGAAGGAACAAAAGGATCTACCTCTTCTACATGAGGACCAAAAGTGACTACAGGATTTTCTTCTTGCAGGTTCACAATATCGCTTATATCTTCAATTTGTGAGAGATTAATGAATTTTGAAATTTCTTTTTATAGACTAATGTTTTAGCTAATTCAAGAAGAGGCATCTGAATCTTGACTTTCTCCAACTCCTTTGTTAAACTGAAAACCTGATTTTGCTTAACATTTTTCTCAGGTTCTTCTTCATTCCTTATAGGATTTGTAGTTTGTTTAGGTACATGAACAACTTTCTCCAAAATATGATCAGTATCAACTGATTTGTTTGGGGAAGATTCAGCCTCCTACACTTTTTTTCTGTTTACTGGATTTACAGGTTGCTTCCCTTTATCTACTTGTTTTATTGAGTCCATTTTGTTGGAAATACTGAGAGGGGGGGTGAATCATTATTCCTTTCAATTAGAGCATCAGTTAATATTCAATTATTATCATTATTTGTACAATGATAGAAGTAAACAAAAGGAACACAAATGCACATAATTTTTAAGGTGGAAACCCTCTTCGAGACAAAAACCACCTGAATGCTTTTCTAATAATTCTTTAATATTCAACTCCAATTGAAAATAAAGCTCCAACTTCCTAGAATCTAGAAAATCATTCTTCTCCAACTCCCACTGGATGGATGCTCCAATGCCTGAGATTATTCATTAGTCAACTGAACGGATGCCCCAACACCCAATGAGCTATAACTCACCCTAGAGCAACCCTACCACCCTAAATTTTTCACAGGCTTGAACTTGTTGGTGACTTCATGCACCAGCCTAGCACCACCCTACCACCCTATAGAAGAATAAAACAAGAATTTACTCACGTCCCAGGGAAAATGGTCCACTTTACAATGATATAGAATGATGTAGAAGAAGAAGACACACTAGACCATAACCCCAACTATGACACAACCACCTAATTATGATCCTAGACCTCCCGAAACCGCCTCTACAACTCTTAGAAGATAGACACTTGTACAATTTTTACAATGATGCATTCACAATGACTTAGTACAATGATACATTTACAATGACTGTACACAGTACTGCCCACTTGAATACTTCATATGTTGAACTTCTTCCTATTGTTCTACACCTTGATTTCTACTTTTGTCATGCTACCATTTGCTGCACCTTGCTTTGCTTTGTTGCCCTAGAAAGTATGGTCCTTTGTAGCCCTTAACAACACATGATCTATCCTTTTCTTTCGTTCTAGGATCTCGATATTGAATCTAGTGTATCGTTGTTATTTCAGCTCCCCAATATGTGATTTTTAGTTCTGTAGTAGTACTCTGATTCTTCTTTCCAATTCCATAGGTCTGATCCAATTTGGATTCTTCAAGGGAGAGTTATGCCCAATCTCTCACAATGACCTAATTATGGACTGTTTCAGTAGAGAGAACTTGTATGGCGTGCCACGTGTCACTTTTTCTTCATTCGGCTCTGAAATTGATACAACAAACACTACAGTCCATGCACTATCTGCCACATTTTACATAATTCCAATCTAATACTCAGAGAGAGTGTTATGATGATTTTCCTCAAGTCACTTCTTTGAGATGAAGTTCAGGAGCCTGGAAAAAAACTGACTTCCACAGATCATATCTCCGAAAATATTGTGCACCCTAATCTAAAAATTGTATAGGAGCTTCCTTAGGCTTTCGGATTTACCTCATAAAATTTTCAGCTTCTGAACCTTCGTAGCAAAAAAATTAGAATGCAAATTCCACAATGACCTGTTTCAGGTAGTGAAATCCCTACATAAGGAAGATATGAGGATCACAATTGATATAAATGCTTAGGTTGAGAGGGGCTTCAACAAGTGAACATGGGAGGGATTTTAGAAGCTTTAAAATTATTAATTATTGAATTTTCAATGACCCATGCCACAACCCCATGGGGTTTTAGGCCACTAACTGGGGTTATAAAATTCAAACATGAATATCTCTCAAACCGTGAAGAATTACG
The DNA here is from genome assembly GCA_034641835.2 of Pinus albicaulis. NCBI lineage: Eukaryota > Viridiplantae > Streptophyta > Pinopsida > Pinales > Pinaceae > Pinus > Pinus albicaulis. The sequence goes on from CM076575.1 coordinate 492,805,897, forward strand.
TGGCATGCCATATATCAACAAAAACATATCAACAAGTAGAAACCATCAAAATCATTCTTGACCCAAAATATAGTAATTTGGTAGGTCAAAATTCCCATGCAATATTGGGGTAGCCCCTGGTGCTACTTAGGTTGACATCAATGACAACCACTTATCAACACTTTTGTTGTGGAGTCACCAATGGAGGAGGAGTAGAATATTGTTGTTCACCTTCACTATCCCGCACCCTAGATCTCTTCCTTGATCTCAGATTATACTTCTTATGTAACTCAGATTTCATGAAATTTGTGAATTGTCTACAATATTCATTCATCTCATATTCATCAAAAGATACTTTAGCTTCAGCATATTCTCCTTCAGAATTTTCCTCTTCATCATCGTCTCTTATGTACATATCAAATATTTGATCTTCAGCTTCTTTTTGGTCATCTTCTGTTGACTCTCCAGGTGTTGCTTCTATATAAAATGGTGCTTGAACCTGATCTTTATCTCTTCTTTCCCTCTGTAAAATTTGCAGGGGTTGTTTTCTGAATGGAGGATTAATTCCTCCTATGTTTTGTTGTACTTGTCTTTGAGATTTTTTACTATCCAATTCCATCTTAACTAAATTATTTGAAAAAAAACGTTATCAACTTTGTCATATCTTCAATTCTTTGATCTTGTGATGATTATTCTTTCGCTTTTCCCTTCTCTTGGACTGACTACTTTTCTTTTCCCTTTCCAGCTGTAGTCATATTGGATTCAATTTCTAAAGCATCTGTTTGTATCTATTCAATATTAGAGGATCTCCTTTCTCTAAGTGTGAAGTTGAAATCGGCTTCAAAAGCCTAAACAAAAACCACCTTTTCTCCAAAAGGAGGGGTTTCATTTCTACAGGTAAACTATTGTACAATTTGTTAAATCTCTTAATAAACTCATAAATATTCCCATTTGGTTTTATTTTAATTGCATTGAATCTGTTAAGGAATAACCATGATCCCTTTTCTTTCCCCATCTCTAGGTAAATTGGTTCTCTAGCTCTTCCCAGGTATTAATAGAATCATTTGGCAATCCTTTGAACCATTTTCTAGCCTCTCCATCTAGATACGGAAAAAAAAGCCTCATGAAAACATCAAGATGTTCCACATTCAAATTTTCAGCATAACTACAAAAAATTGGTAAGTGTTTCTCTACATTTATTTCATCTTCTCCATTGAAACAAGGAATTAATTTCAAATATTCTTGGGGCATTGCATTCATTGGTTGTGGAAGGTTAAGTGGAGCATATATATTCAACAAAAAGGATGGTGTTGCCATGTTTACACCTTGATTGATTGTTCCTTGGTTAGATGCAATTGATGAAACTGTTGTGAAAGTGAATGGAGGTGGGGGTAAAATTGATATGGGAGTGGGTTGATGAATAATGGCAGAGGAACCGGCGATTGGAGTTTTTTGAGCTTGTGTAAAATTAAAGGAAACAAATGCAAAGGAGTGTTCTTCCAACTTAGGTTCTTGAAAATGAATTGGTGTGAAATGTGAATCTTGTTCCAAGAAAGGAAGTACTTTAAAGATATCTTCAAACAAAAGATTATTCGAACTGTTTCCAGGAGCAGACAATGTAGGACTAGGTGTTGAGGGGGTTTTGGGTTGCTGAACCCTTTTAGAAACAAATCTTTCAAAGTCTCACAAAGCAGGGACCTTCTGCTATGAGGTATCTGACCTCATGTGAGGACTTTTATGAGCCAGAATTCTGAAAATAACAAAACACAGTGGAATATTTCCTCCTCACTGAAAAACCAGAGGAAATAATGTGAAAAACCCAGGGAAAATAAAATTTGATTCTTCATCCTTGGAAACGGCGCCAGAAAATGTCGGTTCTTAAGAGACAATTCCTTGGATGTGGAAAGGAATCAATGCTTAAGACATTCTAATATGTCACAAAATTAATCATATCAGGCTATCTTCGTTCAATCCATTTGGAAATTAATTCTTTAAAACTTTTTATAATATGATATAATGAAAGACTCTACAATGCCATTAACTGTTGATATCTGAATGAAAAGAAGAACTATAGAAGAAACTCAAAATGATATGTTGTAACACAGAATCTATCACTTTAAATTTCAAAATGAATTTATGTAGAAAGAACAGTTGGAGTGAAGGAGCGCACATTAAGGTAATTTAACTCTTACTCATAGATGCAATTAAGAGACTAGAAACTACTTTACTTCACTTCATTCAAAGAAGAAAGAACAAAAAATGACACAGGATAAACGAATCACCATCAACAGTTGCAGGAAACTTGATGCTTCTTTCATTAATTCATCAAAAAAGTAAGTACAAAATTGTAGTCTTCCAGAGGTCCAAAACTAGGAACCCTCTTCTTTCTTTATCTTTGGCTTGAATACATACAAAGCAATTTGTAACTGCTAGAACTTCTTGAAACTACTAAAACTACTTTAATTGTTTAAACTACTTTTAACATTGCAATTGAGGGAATTTGTTGGCCCTCGTTTTTTATCAAATTTTTCTTATTAAAATCCACCTAATTTCCATCATTTTACAATTTATACCATCCAAATATGACCTATTTTGACCTTATTATGCATATTCAGGCAAATAAATTATGTTTTTCAATTTTTAGAAATTTTTGTAGAAATTGGGTTTTAGGTGTATTTTTGGATCAGACCAGACATTCTCGTAATGGCTTCAGTGATGTCATACTTTCAAGACACCTGGGCTCGAGCTAAATATATTTCTAGAAATATTGGGAACTAATATTGGATTTACACCTATTGGTTCAGTCAAACCAAGCTAAAACAGGCCCGGTCAACGCCGGTCAAACATGACCTATTTTTCAAGAATCCCTCGAAAATAGGGCAGAAATAGTACATTTTGGGATTTTTCTATATTTGGTATAACTAATTGGATGAGTTTGACCTAGATAAATGGGATTATGATACGATAAGGTTGTTAGAGACATTTTAGCATAGTTTTTTTATTATTTCTCTATTTATACCAAGTTTATAAATCATTGAAACATGTAGAATTTGTATAACTTAACTCTGATATTTCTTAAACTTGGAGAGTGAATTGAAAGACCTGTTCTATTTCATTTGCTTCTGTTATATGGTGAATTCTTGATTGAATTTTTAGTAGCTGAAATCACTTACAGTTTGCGAGGCAAGGGTGGAGGGTCCCCACACCGAGCTAAGTTCACTTTCTAGTTATTTTTAGTTGGAATTTTTCAACTAGTTTTGTTTTATGCTTGATCTGTTAATTAGATATATGCTGATGTTTTATGATTGTTGATGAATATAATTCTAATTTATATTATGTATATGAAGGGGCAATCCAATGTTTAAGTTAAACATTCCTTCTATCTGATCAAGAGCTAGAGCTAGAATTCATCTTTCCTGTTTTAATTGATTTTCTGAAGTTCTTGTTTTCTAACAATAGTATTAATGATTAATGAACTATAATGAAGGACAACTAGGATCTATTTAGTTAAGAGCCTCTTTAGTTATTATTTTATGCATCTTGATCTATTTCTCATTATTAGTTTTCATTTCTAATTCATGAAGTAATTTTGTAAGAGAAGGACAAACAAGTTCTCCTAAGTTAGGAGCTTCTTCTACTGTTGATTACATAATTAAATTTAGGAATTAATTAGTTTAAATTTATATTTGTAATATGCATTTCATTTATTATTAATAATTCATCTTCTAACTTGACTATAGCTGAAACCCATATATCTTGGAGATGCTTCTAAGTCCTACAAGCCTAGATTGATAATAAATACTTGTGTTTGTCTACCCAGTAAACTGCCCAACATTTTGGCGTCGTTGTCGGGGAAGAATCTTCTACATAGTCAATTAGGAAGATTAAAAAAAAAAAAAAACACAACAAAAACTACAAAAACTTAGTTTTTCTTTTAGTTATGTTTCTTTATGCCTAGAGATAGGTATTAGAAGGGTAGATTCATTAAACAACCCCCACCCCGCCCCAAAATAAAAAAACTAAATAACTACAAAATCCATTTTCCCAACAAGATCTCCAAAATATGATATTAAAGAAGTCATTTAGCGAAGGAGGGTATGCCACTACAAGGATCTTCTTAAATCCTTGTCTACAATTTAGAGTGATCACTAGGGATGAATCTTCATTTCAGAAATTAGAAGAGGAACAAAGCATCCATAAAGAGGATCCACAAGAAGAAAACTTAGAATCTTGTTCTAGTTATATTTGTAAGGAGGTGAATGAGTCATGGATCAAATGCGATGAAGATCAAAAATTAGAACCCAAAATTGAAGAATTTCTAGCATGTATATCACAAGATCAATTGTGCATTCAAGATTTTGAACAAGTGCTACACGAATAAGTTTGTGGTATGACAACTAAAGAGAACCAAGAAAACATATAACATATTAAAACTTGGTTTTACCTAGTCATTAGACCACAATTCCACTCCATTGTTCAACATCCTTTAGCATCAAACCTTTATGATCAACTAATTTTTCATGTCCAAGCATTCATTAAAGTATATTTTTCAAACTTGGATGTGATTTTACTTACGATCTTGTTACGCAAATGGATGCATTGGAAATTATCTTATACTTGAGGGAATGACTTATTTTTATACAATAGAGTAGGATAGAATAGAATAAAATAGATAAATGGGTGGAATGAGTTCACAATAACACTTTTTCTCATAAATAATTCGTCACATCATTGTTCAATACTCATTTGAAAGGATTTCATGAAAAAATGCACTAAGGACAATCCTATTATGGCGAACCATATAAGATCATTTTTAAAAGAATGTTTTTAAACAAGGTATATCTTGAAATATAGTTTCTAAATCCATTTTGAAAATTTCAATTTGGATCACAATTTTTTTTTTTTCCTATCAAAATAAACACTAGATTTCAGGAAAAATTTAAAGGACAGAGTTAGTACATCATTGATTTGAGGGTTCTAATGGAAACATTTTTACATTATGTTCATAGGGAAGATAACCTTTGGAATATAGTTTCCAAATCAATTTTAATCAGCTCAATATGACATCATATGATAAATCTATGCTCAAAATACTAACTACTTGTCGAAAAATATGCATGGTGACAATTCTAGGTCTTGACTGTTCATTGGCATATTTCACATATAAAATCATCTTATTTTCAAAAAATATTTCTAAGGGAGATATATATTGAAGTCTAGTTTATGTCACAATTTGAATCATATCATTTGGAGGCCAGGTGAAAACATTATTCCATATTTAGTGACTGCATGTATTAAAATCAGCATAGTCAAACTCTGCCTCCTAGGTCTGTTCATCACCAATTTTGTGATATCAAACCTAATGATTTTAAAAAATTGTTTCTATTGGATAGAAAAAAAATTAATCTCATTTAATCTCCAAGTGGAATCACATCGATCCGATCTTTAACGAAAAAGTTACACTCCTTAAAGTGAATGTTGGTCAAGTCAAAAATTCACAAGAAGCTCTATCAAACATGGTACTTCTCATCATTTTTGGCATATCATTTTAAACCATTTTTAAAACCTGTTTATACTGGAGATAGCCATATTATTTCACATTAAATTGGCTTAAATCACTCTAAATGGACATAAAACGAATATTTTGTGACCAAAGTACCGCTAGGAGGTTTAGGTTGGCCACCATTCCTCAAAGGGGTAAACAAATGAAGTTTCTTTGTAAATCATATTTGGACTTATTTGCAAGCATGGCTTGTAATTATTTTACATATTCCTTGGAAGAAGAGAGACTGTACACCTCTCTTCCATATTCCATCATCTAATATTGTATTGCAGGCAAATGCTATGTTTTTGCAGGTCATAATAAGATTTAAGAGGAGAATTCCATGGAAAAAGGACTTTTCAAAGTCAATTTTAAAAAACTTGTATTTCAGAATATGAATACAAATGTTCAATTCAAAGAAAAGTGAAAAATCACCTGATATTGAGTTCATGTAATGAAACTCAAAACTCATGAAGCTTTCTTTCAGTGGCTGACCAACAACACCAACAACCCTACAAGATGATCAAGATCGAGGCAAAAGACATGAAGCTAATAATCAGAAGAAGAAGTCAAGTTTTACCATGACAAGCCACATCCATTGTCAAAGAAGCCTTTCATAAGCCATATTGTTCATGATGTCATTCATCTACCATATTGTATGTTCCGCAATCATGCATGTTGAAGTCCAGACCTATTTTCTATCTATCTATCCATCTACTCTTATATGATGACTTCAAACTATCTTACTTTCATAAGCATTTGATACTTTCCAACTCCATTACACTCCACCTCCATCCATAAAAGAAAAAAAAATAGAAAAAGATAAAAAATAATAAAGGAGTTTGGTTGTGAAAATCCATGAAACTAGCACAATACAAACTCGAATTCATATCGAAAAACTAACTTGTTTGGCCAATATGAATTCTCTATTTTGTTTTACTTCAGTTTGATTTTGCAGAAATAATCCTCCAAGAAATCCATGACTTGAGGACAAGTCTTAACATAAGCAAGGGGGAAGTTCATAATAAAACTATGCAAATAGTTGAGCAGTTGTATTGCAAATGGGACATGAAACATCATTCAAGTATCATTGCAGAAGGGACCTGAGATATCATTACAGAAGGGACCCAAAATATCATTTAAAAATCATTGCAGAGGGGACCTGAAACAACATTGAATATCATTGCAGAAGGGACATGAACAACATCAATATACATCAGAAGGGACCTGAATCAATAACAGATGCAAAAATAACATGTTCGAATAAGCAGTTACAATCGTCTACATTCCATCAGAATTCATCTTTGAAGAACCATCATCATTAAAATGAGTCAATTATGGGCGAACCAGAAAAGGTCATCATCAATGAGCATTGACATTGAACTATTAAGCACGGAAGGAAAAGTACTGTAAGTAAAAAAAATGTTCTTAAAACCTTTGGTTTTGAAAAAAGTTAGAAAAATTGTTAAAAATAATTTAACTTGATATGCATACCATTGCACTTACCATTCTGCATTTATCATCCTACAATTATCCTACCTATGTTTCACCAACTTCACCTCATCATAATCCTATTCATATCCATTATTCTATCGTACATTCTACATTACAAATTTTATCATAGTCCTACATTTAACCCATATAAATCCCCTACATTATCCTATAAGCACTTTTGATCAAAGATTGAGGATTTAATATTTTTCACATGAATAATTTTTGCTTGCCTCCAAAAACAAAAAGGGTTAGTATCATTAAAAATATATTTTTTTAAATGACCTAAAACTCTAGTCATTTTTAAATCAAATACATGAGAGCATATGATAAAAAAAAAGAGACTTTTTGGATTCATAAATGGGATGAGGAAATAGATATGCAATAAAATTAATGCATCAATGGTGAAAGAAGGTATATATAAAACCTATGGTGGTGCATATGAATGAATAAAGAGTGCATATATATATCTATATATATATATAAACTTTAAAAAAAATGCAACATATAACAACCTTTGAAAATCGACTTCAAAATCGATTTGGTACATGCATATAATGTAAAGATATGGCCATAGAAAATGACAAGATGAAGAAAGCTATTCAGGCATGGTGAAAGAAATTTAAAATAATGTCGGTCAAATGTTCAAAAACGTTACACAAAGAATAAGCGTTCATAGCAAACGCAGAGGAAAATGAACAAAGGTTAAACACTTTCACATTGAAAGAAGAGAGAAATTCAATCTATGCAGAGAGGGAATCGATCAATGCATTCATGCGAAGAATTCATGCAAAGAAGAGCTACTCTTGAGCCATAAGAAAAACATTATGAGTATATAGAAATACTCTGAGCCGTGAGAGAATAAACTGTGAGAAAAATTACGCAACAATGGAAAGAATAGATAAGGAAGTGCTGCAAAGTAAAAAGAGTAGCGTAGAAAACAAAAGAAGCATAGTTAGCTACAGGAAGAGATAAGAAAGGAAGATCAAAAAGCGTTTTGGAATTTCATATATAGCTGAAGAAATCATTAAAAAGGAAAGGGTTGTAGCTTAATTGCAAATTTTAAGGGAGGAGAATCTGATGGAAACCACGAAGATTCAGTTCTCTCTTCATCTCGTGGTAAGTAAATGATAAATCCCTAAACTTTAGCAGACAAATCTGAAATTTTGAAGAATGGTGGATCTCAATGCCTTGATTTTTTTAAATGTGTCATGCAAAGGGCTCAGATTTAAAATCATGGAGTAGGAAATTAGCTGACTGGAATTATGAGAAGAGGTAAGCACTTAAACCTCCAGAAAATATTAAAAAAAGCCACTTCAGTTAAGTTTTTCTCGGAATGAGAAACAAACACATGGCAGTTAAATTAAACTCTGAGTAGTAAAAGGTTGGTGGCAAATCAAAGCTTCCAACTACGCAGTGGAAGAAGTCTGCATTCAAAACTCCAGGCGTGAAGTTGTTATTAAATTTCAGCGGTATTAATTACACTCAGCATCAAATCATCGATTTTGATTTCTCAAGTCCATTGAACACTTATTCAACTCCAAATGATCGTTGCATAACATCCAAAAATTCACAATTCGCTTCACATATAAATATGCAACTTCTGAACAAGTCAATTCTGAGAAATTAATTGCTGGAGACAGAGACAGAAGTGTTCAATTGATTTTTCTGTAGCTCAGAAGTCACAGAAATTGAAGATTTAAAGTCAAGTAAAAATCGATTTCATTGCTAGAGATGGACTGTGTATGGCAAAGAGAAAGAGACGGATTGCTGGTAAAAAAAAAATGAATTTCCCCTAACAACAATAAGGGACTACACTAAGGGACACTGGGTTACACTAACAACAATAAGGGACTATACTAGTAATATAGGGACCTAACATGCCCCTCTCCTTCAAAAAAGTGTTGTCCTCAACGGTTGAGTAGCTCTCATGTTTCTTATAAAATTCTCATCCTCCCAACTAGAATATCTGCAAGTTCTTACACTTGATGTGATACTCAAATTGATTGATTCCGTAATCGATTCCGTAGTTGTCGAGTTCTTGTTTCCGTGACCGCTTCCAGTTCCAATATGATTTTTCCTTCCTCATCAAGTTCTGGCAATATTGTTTGAACTGGAAGATTTTCACCTATAACCTTCTTTAAGCATGAAACATGGAAAACTGGATGTACTCTCGAAGAAGCAGGAAGCTCCAATTTGTATGCCATAGTACCAATATTTTGCAACACATTGTAAGGACCATAGTACTTTGGTGATAATTTATTATCCTTCTTTTTTTTTTCTAAGTAAAAGTAGTCTATTAACAGTAAAAGTATTTTAAAATGGGCCGAAGCCTTAACATTGCCCAGTGTTGAGGCATTTTAGATAGACAAAACATAGTTTGAGACTGCCCTGCAGAAGGGAAACCAGCCTGTAGCAACCACCATTTAAAAAATCCCACGCAGGGGATCGAAATACTGTGAATTCTGAAGACTGTCACTAACAGAAACTGGACCATGACAGGAGATGACAGAAAAAACAAAAAACAAGCCCACTGGAGAGGGCAGTGACATAACAAGAAAACCATAAAAGAGAGCAGAATTACTCATCAGGAGCCTCCTGCTCGACCCTGCACCCATAATCTTCCGGTTCACCACGATCGTTAGAGATGTCTTCGTCCGAATGGACCACTATTTTGGAGGGTGGAGTGACCACCAGGTCCGCTTGACAGTGTCCAGAGTCTCCCTGCAAAACATCCTTGCTCCCACTGGGCTGGCCCTCCGAACCCTGAAGTGCCTCATCCTGATTAGTGAGACCAACAGGACCCTGCCCATCCGTAGGATTCTCAGTCTTCTCATCCTGGGGCTCCTCAAGAAAAACTACCGAAATGGTGACAGAGACTCTCGGACGGTTGAGGGAGCAATCAAATGAGAAGAGAGAGGTGTGGGATTGAGCTGGCAGTGCAGAGGACGAGGGTGAATCCAATCTGCATCCCGAACGGAGCAAACGAACATGGGGAAGACGGGGAAGGCCATCCGAGGGGGAAGAAATCTCTAAAGGCGAGCTAGAAGGGGAAGGTGAACGCCTCCCAGTGCTTCTGGTGGACCTGCGCCTGCAGCGCATCCTTTGCCTTAGTCTTGGCATGCTTGTAGCGGAATTGGGACTAGAACTCCAGAGCGCTGAAGTGTTGACTGGGGGTTGTGTTGGAAGAGTATTCAGAAAGACTGTGGCTGACATGCAGGAACCAGAGAGAGATATGAATGCTATCACCGAGCTCCAAACAACAGTTTTTGCGGCTTCTCTTGCCAGTGGTTATGCGCTCGTTTTCCTTGCTCGCATCAGGATGGCACCACCATTTCACCGGTGCTGGGGAAGACAGGGCCATGGAATTTAACAGTTCTCCTCTGCACCGGGAAATCTTCGACAATGAATAACCATTTAATTGAGCCTGATATGAATCTATAACACAGCAGTCGAGAATGCCTCGAGGATCTGCTTCCGGATTGTGATGTGTGCCCATTTTAATTGTCATTAAGTCCAGCATTAACACTTATCAGGTGGGATTGACGTTCCTCTTGCGGGAAGGCAGGTGGCCTCCCATCCGGTATAACCTCCGTCCCATCATCACCATTAACCACTCCAACACCTGCATCCGGGAGATAATTTATTATCCTTCTTAGCTTTCTTGAGGGACATTTGTTTGTATGGTTGTAGCCGTAAAAATACCCAATCTCCTGCATCAAAAATTCTCTCGCTGTGATGTTGATCTGCCTATTGTTTCATTAGATTTTGTGCCAAATTCAGGTTATCCTTTAAGAGTTGGAGAACTTCTTGCTGATGCTCGATGTGATCTTCCACTGCTTGAACCTTCGAATTTTCCCTTAAAGATGATGTGATGGATGGTGGATGATATCCATAAAGTGCCATAAATGGGGTCATTTTTGCTGCAGGATGGAAGGAAGTGTTATACCACCATTCAGCAAGAGGTAACCACTTGACCCATTGTGTTTGTTTATCAGATACAAAACAACGAAGATATCCTTCCAAACATTTATTTACTATCTCCGTTTGACCATCAGATTGAGGATGATAAGATGAGCTATGAGCTAATTGAGTACCCAAACAAGAAAATAACTTCGTCCAAAAATTTCCAGTAAAAATAGGATCTCTATCGCTCACAATGACCCTTGGGATTCCATGTAGCTTTTGAATTCTGTCCATAAATGTAGTAGCAACTGTAATTGCTTTAAATGGATGAGATAATGCACAAAAGTGTGCATACTTGGTAAGTCTATCAACTACCACCATGATGACACTCTTTCCTTCGGACTTAGGTAAACCTGTGATAAAATCCATTGAAATCTCCTCCCAACGTTGACTTGGAATGGATAAAGGTTGTATAAGTCTTGGGGTCTTAATTGTTTCCACTTTATTCTGCTGGCAAACCAAACATTCCGCCACAAACTTTCGAATATCAGATTTAAGGCCATCCCAAAAAAATTCTTTCTTCACCCTGTGGTAAGTTTTTTAAAAATCCTGAGTGTCCTCCTAAAGGAGAAGTGTGCAATTCCAGAAGAATCTTTTGTTTTAGTTGGGAATTCTTACAAAGATATAAGCGATCTTTGTACCATAAGGAATCATTTTCCCAACTAAATGTATCAGATGTACTAGGATCTTGCTGCAACTTTTGAATGAGTGTCCATACATCTTTTTCCTTCTTCCATTCATCTCTTGCTTCGGTTATCCAATCTGGTTGGATAATAGAAATGGCACAAAGCAATGCTTCCACCTCTTCATTCTTCTTGAGAGTGCATCTGCAACAACATTAAGCTTTCCTTTTTTGTAGATTATTTCAAAGTCATAACCCAACATCTTTGTGACCCATTTTTGCTGCTCTTCTAAAGATAGTCTTTGTTCCAAAAAGCGTTTAAGACTATCATGATCAGTTTTTACCTTGAAGTGTCTTCCCATTAGGTAAGTTCGCCATTTCTTTAGTGCATGCAGTATTGCTAACATTTCCTTCTCATAAATAGGTTTCTGTAAATACTTTCATTTGATTGGACGACTTTCAAAAGCAATGGGTCTTCCTTCCTGCATTAAAACTGCACCAATTCCATTTCCTGAGGCATCACATTCCACAATAAAGGTTTTTGTGAAGTCTGGTGTAGCTAAGACCGGTGCTAGGCACATTGCCCCTTTAAGACGTTCAAAGGCCTTAGTTGCTTCAGGAGTCCATGAAAATGCATCTTTCTTCAATAATGTTGTTAGAGGTGCTGCTATTCTCCCATAATTCTTAACAAACTTGCGATAATACCCTGTTAACCCGAGAAATCCTCGCAACTTCTTTATGGTTGTGGGGACTTTCCATTCCTTACTGGCTTTAATTTTGTTAGGGTCTACTTTAAAACCCTCGTGAGATACAATATGACCTAGATATTCCACCTCTTGTACTCCAAAGAAACATTTGGATGTTTTTGCATATAATTGTTTCTCCTGCAATAGTTTGAGCACCCTGTCAACATGTTGAACATTATCCTTCCAAGACCTGCTGTAGATTAGTATATCATCAAAAAATACTAGCACAAATTTTCTAAGGAAGGGTTTGAAAATGGAATTCATCAACCCTTGAAATGCAGAAGGTGCATTGGTAAGGCCAAAAGGCATGACCAAAAATTCATAATGACCCTCATGAGTTCGAAATGTTGTTTTTGGAATATCTTCAGTCTTCATTCTAATTTGATGATATCCTGAACGAAGATCCAACTTGGTAAAATAAATTACTCCATGTAATTCATCCAATAATTCATCAATCACAGGAATGGGAAATTTGTCTTTAATGGTGAGCTTATTGGGCTCCCTATAATCTGGACACATTCGCCATGATCCATCCTTCTTGTGTACCAATACTACAGGAGCAGAGAAAGAACTTTGACTAGGTTGAATTATACCCGCCTCTAACATTTCTGCAATCATACGTTCAATTTCGCTCTTTTTGAAGTAAGGATATCTATAAGGCCTGATGTTTGGAGGAACACTTCTTGGAATCAAATGAATAGCATGATCATGATCACGAATAGGTGGGAGTCCTTTGGGAGTTTCAAACACCTTGGAATGATTGTCCAAGACTTGTTGGAGATCCGCAGAAATAGATGATTTTGATGTTGGAACTTCTAGTGAGCATAATTGTGCAATTACGCCTCGCTGTTCTTTCTTTAGAAGCTTTGTCATGACATTAGAGCTTATTATCCTTCCTGGCTTCCCCGCAATACCCCGTAATTCGACTTCCTTTCCTTCCGAAAAAAATTTCAAGAAAAGTTCTTGAAAATTAAAAGCTACCGTCCCCAAAGATTGTAACCATTGTACTCCTAGTACAACATCAGCACCTCCCATAGGAATGGAAATCATTGGAATAGTCAATATATATTCCCCCATGGTTAGCTTGATATTATGGCATTTTCCAGAGCAATTTATAGTTCCTCCATTTGCACCATCACTTGACATTCTGGTGCTGGGTATAGGAAACAATTTAATTCCTTGGCTACCTTACAATGAATAAAATTATGGGTGCTACCTGAATCAATCAACACTATTACCTTTTTCTTCTGGATTTGTCCTTCTATCTTGAGAGTTTGAGGAGTGGTAATTCCTGCCAGTGCATTACACGATATGGTCGGATTCATTTCTTCCTCTTCTAGGGGTGGTTCCTGGTGTATATCCTCTTCTTGTTCATTTTCTTCTTCTTCTTCACAATCTATGTAAAAGAATTTCTTCTCAGCACACTTATGACCTTTAGTGTATTTGCTATCACAACTGTAGCAAAGCCCTTTTGCTCTTTTTTCTTCCAATTGTTTTGGTGTCAACCTTGTAGGTTGTGGAAATCTAGGTGTAGCAACACTTCCTTCTTTATAGAATTGAGTGGTAGGCTTCCTTGTCGCCATAATTTTACATTCAACTTTTCTTGCCAACCTGAATGCCTTCTCCAATGAATCCAGTTCCAAAACGCGAACTTCATGTTGGATGTTATCCTTTAAAGTGCCTATGAAGAGATCAATCCTGTGTTCCTCTGGAATATCAGTTACCCTTATATTCAATTTTTGGAAGTCCTCAATGTGCTCCCCCACTAAACCCTTTTGTTCGAGATTTATCAATTGGCTAAAGAAGGTGTTGCTCTTTGTATCCTCATAATGTGCTATCATTTCCTCCGTAAAAATTGACCAAGTGACAATTTTTTTACGGGAGCAAAGCCATCGATACCATACAAATGTATTTTGTTCTAAATGTAAAGTTGCAATGCGTACCTTTGTGTGTTTTTCACGTTATGGAGATCAAAATATTGCTCCATCTGTAGTATCCATGTTACAAGATCCTTTCCATCAAACTTCCTCATATCCATTTTTGGAATATGGTGGTTCTTCCCGCCAACATAGAGTTTATCAAATCACGATTAACATTGATTTTTTTCTCATCATGAGGTTCTTCTACTATCTTTTCACCATTAGGAAACATTTCTTGTATCAACTTTGTCAAACCTTCGATGTCTATTTTTAGATCATTCTTCTTGTTTTCCATCTTAGCTTCCATGGCAGCTTCCATGCCATCCATCTTAGCTTCCACGCCATCCATCTTAGCTTGCACGCCATCCATATTAGCTTCCACACCTTTCTTCAAAACTTCCATTTCATTTTTTGTTGCTCTTTGCGAGAGTGAAATTTGTTGCACTTGCTCTTGTAATTTTGATAGATCATGTTGCAATTCTTCATCTTCATGAGTCATAGTAGAGCCTTCTGAAGGATTAATGGGTGTTGAATTATTTTTACGGGGCATATTTTAGAACCCAATACTGATATCTATTCTAAAATATTCCCTTGGAATTAATTCAAATTGATTCTTCTAACAAGACTTATGCAATTCGGAAAAACAAAATACACACCTTTTTCTTGCTTTTGAGGAGCTCGATATTGAAATTGGATTATATTTTTGATTGTAGTACTTCAATATTTGATTTTTAGTACCAACGTAGCCCTCTGAATTATCTTTCAAATGCCATAGGTCTGACCTGATTTGGATTCTCCAAGACAAAGTTGTGTCCAATCTCCCACAATGACCTAATTATGGACTGTTTCAGTAGAGCGAAATTGTACGACTTGACATGTGTCACTGTTTCATCCTTCGTCTCTGAAATTGATAGCCAAGAAACTACAGTCCATGTACTTGTGACCACTTTTTACGGCACTCCAATCTGATGTCCAGAGAGAGATTTATTGAACTTTTCCCACGATCACCTCTTTGAGATGAAATTCAGGAGCTTGAAAAAGCACTACCTTCCACAGATCATATCTCTAAAAATGTTGTGAACCAAGCTCTGAAATTTTTTGAAGAATTTCTTCAGGATTTCAAATTTGCACCATAGGAATTTCAAATTCTCAAACTTCGTAGAAAAAACGTTATAGCGAAAATTCCACGATGACCTGTTTAGGAGCCTAAAAAAGGACCTAACTTCCACAGATCATATCTCCGAAAATATTTCAAACCAAGCTCTGAAATTTTTAGAAACTCTTCCTCAGAATTTTGGCTTCACACCCTAAAAATTTTATCTTCTGAAATGTCATAGAAAAAAATTTAT
Source organism: Pinus albicaulis (assembly GCA_034641835.2). Classification (NCBI taxonomy): domain Eukaryota; kingdom Viridiplantae; phylum Streptophyta; class Pinopsida; order Pinales; family Pinaceae; genus Pinus; species Pinus albicaulis. Next base: position 492,821,511 of record CM076575.1, read on the forward strand.
AGCGAAAATGCCACGATGACCTGTTTGGAGCAGCGAAACCCTAGAATCCAAAGCTCGGATACCAAATGTTGTGTAACCAGCTCCAAAAAGAGAAGAAAAGAGATATCAACGCCTTAGAAATGAGCCACTTCGAGGGGGAAACCTCCAAAACATTACATAAATGAACAATTCTTGGATGATACAATTTACAAAACCTCCTTTCTATATATAGGAATCCATGGGGCCATAATGTAATCCTAGTGGGCCACAATGTAATCCTAGCTGACCTAACAATAACAATTTAAGGGTACAATAATAACAAAATGGGGGTTACAAGGGTACAATAATAACAATAAGTGGGTTACACTAACAACAATAAGGGACTATACTAGTAATATAGGGACCTAACACAAATGATATCAATATTGCATATGCCTCAACCCCTGAAGTTGGCTGAAGAAGTGGATGCCTGGCTACTAAATCTGGCTGCACCAACGAATTCGTGGCATCGAGAGGCATAAAATCGACTGTACACACTTGATAATCTGACACCGTCACTCCAATCTGGAAAATGGTCAAAAAATGGGAAGCTCTACTACTGAAATGGACATTGCCATTGGATCCCTGCCACCGAGAGGTGTAAAATCGAAATAAAATTTGTCAAAAAATTACTCCGAAGAGTTTTGCGCCTCAGAGAATCTTTTTGATGCCCCTCAAGATTCCCTAGGCAAGGTTCCGCCCCTCTGGCCACTCATGGTTCTGAACATGCAAATAAAAAAATATTAAATGTCGAAAAGTGTGCTAGTCCTCCACGTCCTGCCTCTGCTTTTCTCGCGGCTCCATTGGCCTCCCTGTGCCATCATCTCTCATGTATTCTCCATCATTCTCCATGGTTTCCTTGAACCATTTGAATGAAATTTTATAACAAAGTGTGAGGGTGAATAAGGCAAAGTGTGAGGTTGGAAGATTGGTTGGCATAATCATATTAAGATACTTGTTGTTGGGAGGTTTTGGGTTCAAATCCCATTGACTCCTAATATTGTTTTAAAGCAAAATTTTAGTTTTAATATAGTTTTTTCAAACTATATAATATATGGAATTCATATTTCCATATTGTAATGGCTCCCAAAAACATGGGAATAAGACAAAAAATGGAGGTTTCACCATCCAAGGCCACTTGGGCCTAATTTGAGGTGCCATTTGGCACCATGTAATTGGGCCATGTGGCAAGCCCTCATTGGTCCACATCATATGCCACCTCTACCACCTACTTGCCATGTGTTGACTTGTGGTGCTGCCCATCACCTTTTTTTGGGTCCACTTGTTTTGTTGACTGGGCTGCCACACTAGATTTGTGGGTCCCACTATGCCTACCACATGTCATCCATACGGCCTGCCATGTGGCAGAATGTTGACTTTGACTTTTTTTGTTGTTGTTTGGTACAAACTTAAAACTGCAATAAATTTCTCATATATACTTGGATTTGAGTGACGTTCACACCATTGGAATTGAAGAGACGAGCACTACAATATTTTCCTAGTTCGAAATTATTTTGACCACTTTGAATTTTGACCTTTTCTTAGCCCTCTTGGTCTCCTGAGGGTGTCCAGAGCCACCTGGATCAATCCTTCCCACTGAGGCACTTTTGGTCCACCAAAATCATGAAAACAATCTGCAACTACTTTGTACCTTGTTTGCACCACAAGTGTCATGAAAGGTCACCCTTCATTCTCCTTCACCTTTGTTCTTCGGAGCCATAAGCGATGAGCCGACACCTGCATCATTGTTGCTTCGTAAGTAATGGAAAACACATCATCACTTTTACATTTTAAATTACAACACATGATTTACAAAATATGGCCATGACACACTACCACACCTATAAAACCCATCTCTCACTTATCAAAGTGAATGGGTCATCTCTCTGTGGCGCATTTGCTTGTCGAACAATTGTTTCAACTAGTTCATGTATGGACACTTTGTCCTTGAAACGTTGCTCTGGATGGAGCCTCCAACACGTGGCTCTTTTATGGCCACTTATGTCGCAATGACTACAATGAGTCTTCTTCCTCCAAACCTGCTTTACCTTCTTCTGTTCCTAGTGTGGAGAAGGCCTTTCATGCCTCATCCTCTTTCATGTTGCCATTCTCTTCTAGCACCTAGCAAATACATGGTTATGTAATCCACAAAAACTACATGTTTTTCGATGCCATGATCTATGTTCATTGTTAGCGACATTCTTGTAATAAAAATTAACACTAGAATATCGAGACTTGTTATACCTTTCTTGTGGGTCTCTAGTGCAATCATGGTGATAAGAGCTTGCCCCAGCTCTTTCTCTGCAATGTGAGTTGTCATAGGATTATGGTGAAGTTTTCCCATCATTCTCCTTCCCCAATGGTTTCAACCATGTATTGGAAGCTTCTGACACCTTCGATCAGTGTCCTTCAGTGTATCCAAAACCTTTGAATCGAGGTCTCTGCACAACCTCCAATGGCTGAGTTATGCCTTGGCCATTGACACCAAGTCCTCCTCCCTTATACCCCATTTTGTTAAGAATTCTCATTGTTGTGTAACCAACTCCAAAAAGAGAAGAAAAGAGATATCAACGCCTTAGAAATAAGCCACTTCGAGGAGGAAACCTCCAATACATTACATAAATGACCAATTCTTGGATGATACAATTTTACAAAACCTCCTTTCTATATATAGGAGTCCATGTGGCCATAATGTAATCCTAGTGGGCCACAATGTAATCCTAGCCGACCTAACAATAATAATTTAAGGGCACAATAATAACAAAATGGGGGTTACAAGGGTACAATAATAACAATAAGGGGGTTACACTAACAACAATAAGGGACTATACTAGTAATATAGGGACCTAACATGCCCTCTCCTTCAAAAAAGTGTTGTCCTCAACGCTTGAGTAGCTCTGGGTGCTTCTGTATAAAATTATCATCCTCCCATGTAGAATCTTCAGTGGGTAAGTTCTTCCACTCGATGAGATACTCTGAAATTGATCGATTCCGTAGTTGTCGAGTTCTTGTTTCCATGACCGCTTCAGGTTCCAATATGATTTTTCCTTCCTCATCAAGTTCTGGAAATATTGTTTGAACTGGAAGATTTTCACCTATAACCTTCTTTAAGCATGAAACATGGAAAACTGGATGCACTCGCGAAGAAGCGGGAAGCTCCAATTTGTATGCCATAGTACCAATCTTTTGCAACACCTTGTAAGGACCATAGTACTTTGGCGATAATTTATTATCCTTCTTTGCTTGCTTGAGGGACATTTATTTGTATGGTTGTAGCCGTAAAAATACCCAATCTCCTACATCAAAACTTCTCTCGCTACGATGTTGATCTGCCTGTTGTTTCATTCGATTTTGTGCCAAATTCAGGTTATCCTTTAAGAGTTGGAGAACTTCTTGCTGATGCTCGATGTGATCTTCCACTGCATGAACCTTCGAATTTTCCCTTAAAGATGATGTGATGGATGGTGGATGATATCCATAAAGTGCCATAAATGGGGTCATTTTTGTTGCAGTATGGAAGGAACTGTTATACCACCATTCAGCGAGAGGTAACCACTTGACCCATTGTGTTTGTTTATCAGATACAAAACAACAAAGATATCCTTCCAAACATTTATTTAATATCTCAGTTTGACCATCAGATTGAGGATGATAAGATGAGCTATGAGCTAATTGAGTACCCAAACAAGAAAATAACTCCGTTCAAAAATTTCCAGTAAAAATGGGATCTCTGTCGCTCACAATAACCCTTGGGCTTCCATGTAGTTTTTGAATTCTATCCATAAATGTAGTAGCAACTGTACTTGCTTTAAATGGATGATATAATGCACAAAAGTGTGCATACTTGGTAAGTCTATCAACTACCACCATGATGACACTCTTTCCTTCGGACTTAGGTAAACCCGTGATAAAATCCATTGAAATCTCCTCCCAACGTTGACTTGGAATGGATAAAGGTTGTAGAAGTCCTGGGGTCTTAATTGTTTCCACTTTATTCTGCTGGCAAACCAAACATTCCGCCACAAACTTTTGAATATCCGATTTAAGGCCATCCCAAAAAAATTCTTTCTTCACCCTGTGGTAAGTTTTTAAAAATCCTGAGTGTCCTCCTAAAGGAGAAGTGTGCAATTCCAGAAGAATCTTTGTTTTAGTTGGGAATTCTTACAAAGATATAAGCGATCTTTGTACCATAAGGAATCATTTTTCCAACTAAATGTATCAGATGTACTAGGATCTTGCTGCAACTTTTGAATGAGTATCCATACATCTTTGTCCTTCTTCCATTCATCTCTTACTTCAGTTATCCAATCTGGTTGGATAATAGAAATGGCACAAAGCAATGCTTCCACCTCTTCATTCTTTCTTGAGAGTGCATCTGCAACAACATTAAGCTTTCCCTTTTGTAGATTATTTCAAAGTCATAACCCAACATCTTTGTGACCCATTTTTGCTGCTCTTCTGAAGATAGTCTTTGTTCCAAAAAGTGTTTAAGACTATCATGATCAGTTTTTACCTTGAAGCGTCTTCCCATTAGGCAAGTTCTCCATTTCTTTAGTGCATGCAATATTGCTAACATTTCCTTCTCATAAATAGGTTTCTGTAAATACTTTCCTTTGATTGGACGACTTTCAAAAGCAATGGGTCTTCCTTCCTGCATTAAAACAACACCAATTCCATTTCCCGAGGCATCAAATTCCACAATAAAGGTTTTTGTGAAGTCTGGCGTAGCTAAGACCGGTGCTAGGCACATTGCCTCTTTAAGATGTTCAAAGGCCTTAGTTGCTTCAGGAGTCCATGAAAATGTATCTTTCTTCAATAATGTTGTTAGAGGTGCTGCTATTCTCCCATAATTCTTAAAAAACTTGCGATAATACCCTGTTAACCCGAGAAATCCTCGCAACTGCTTTATGGTCGTGGGGACTTTCCATTCCTTAATGACTTTAATTTTGTTAGGGTCTACTTTAACACCCTCGTGAGATATAATATGACCCAGATATTCCACCTCTTGTACTCCAAAGAAACATTTGGATGTTTTCGCATATAATTGTTTCTCCTGCAATAGTTTGAGCACCCTATCAACATGTTCAACATGATCCTTCCAAGACCTGCTGAAGATTAGTATATCATCAAAAAATACTAGCACAAATTTTCTAAGGAAGGGTTTGAAAATGGAATTCATCAACCCTTGAAATGTAGAAGGTGCATTGGTAAGGCCAAAAGGCATGACCAAAATTCATAATGACCCTCATGAGTTCAAAATGTTGTTTTTGGAATATCTTCAGTCTTCATTCTAATTTGATGATATCCTAAAAAAAGATCCAACTTGGTAAAATAAATTGCTCCATGTAATTCATCCAATAATTCATCAATCACAGGAATGGGAAATTTATCTTTAATGGTGAGCTTATTGAGCTCCCTATAATCCGGACACATTCACCATGATCCATCCTTCTTGTGTACCACTACTACAGGAGCAGAGAAAGAACTTTGACTAGGTTGAATTATACCCGCCTCTAACATTTCTGCAATCATACGTTCAATTTCGCTCTTTTGGAAGTAAGGATATCTATAAGGCCTGCTGTTTGGAGGAACACTTCCTGGAATCAAATGAATAGCATGATCATGATCACGAATAGGTGGGAGTCCTTTGGGAGTTTCAAACACCTTGGAATGATTGTCTAAGACTTGTTGGAGATCTGCAGAAATAGATGATTTTGATGTTGGAACTTCTAGTGAGCATAATTGTGCAATTACACCTCGTTGTTCTTTCTTTAGAAGCTTTGTCATGACATTAGAGCTTATTATCTTTCTCGGATTCCCTGCAACACCCCGTAATTTGACTTCCTTTCCTTCTGAAAAAAATTTCAAGAAATTTTTTTGAAAATTAAAAGCTACCGTCCTCAAAGATTGTAACCATTGTACTCCTAGTACAACATCAGCACCTCCCATAGGAATGGAAAGCATTGGACTAGTCAATACATATTCCCCCATGGTTAGCTTTATATTATGGAATTTTCCAGAGCAATTTATAGTTCCTCCATTTGCAACCATCACTTGACATTCTGGTGCTGGGTATAGGAAACAATTTAATTCCTTGGCTACCTTACAATGAATAAAATTATGGGTGCTACCTGAATCAATCAACACTATTACCTTTTTCTTCTTGATATGTCCTTTTATCTTGAGAGTTTGAGGAGTGTTAATTCTTGCCAGTGCATTAAACGATATGGTCGGATTCATTTCTTCCTCTTCTAGGGCTGGTTCCTGGTGTATATCTTCTTCTTGTTCATTTTCTTCTTCATCTTCACAATCTATGTAAAATCATTTCTTCTCAACACACTTATGACCTTTAGTGTATTTTCTATCACAAATGTAGCAAAGCCCTTTTGCTCCTTTTTCTTCCAATTGTTGTGTTGTCAACCTTGTAGGTTTTGGAAATCTAGGCGTAGCAACACTTCCTTCTTTATATAATTGAGTGGTAGGCTTCCTTGTCGCCATTATTTTACATTCAACTTTTCTTGCCAACCTGAATGCCTTCTCCAATGAATCTGGTTCCAAAACGTGAACTTCATGTTGTATGTTATCCTTTAAAGTGCCTATGAAGAGGTCGATCCTGTGTTCCTTTGGAATATCAGTTACCCTTATATTCAATTTTTGGAAGTCCTCAATATGTTGCCCCACTAAACCTTTTTGTTTGAGATTTATCAATTGGCTAAAGAAGGTGTTGCTCTTTGTATCCTCATAATGTGCTATCATTTCCTCCGTAAAAATTGACCAAGTGACAATTTTTTTACGGGAGCAAAGCCATCGATACCTTACAAATGTATTTTGTTCTAAATGTAAAGTTGCAATGCATACCTTTTGTGTGTTTTGCACGTTATGGAGATCAAAATATTGCTCCATCTGCAGTATCCATGTTACAGGATCCTTTCCATCAAACTTCCTCATATCCATTTTTGGAATATGGTGGTTCTTCCCGCCAACATTAGAGTTTATGAAATCACGATTAACATTTATTTTGTTCTCATCATGAGGTTCTTCTACCATCTTTTCACCATTAGGAAACATTTCTTGTATCAACTTTTTCAAACCTTCGATGTCTACTTTTAGATCATTCTTCATGTTTTCCATGTTGTTGTCCATGTTTTCTTTCATGTCATCCATCTTAGCTTCCTTGCCAGCTTCCATGCCTTTCTTCAAACCGTCCATCTTTGCTTCCACGCCTTTCTTCAAAACTTCCATTTCATTTTTTGTTGCTCTTGGCGAGAGTGAAATTTGTTGCACTTGCTCTTGTAATTTTGATAGATCATGTTGCAATTCTTCATCTTCATGAGTC